>JAAAWM010010549.1:0-44174 GCA_036873465.1 Thinopyrum obtusiflorum
ACAACTCAACAATTACAACTCGATACTTTGAACAAAATATGACTCTATATGAATGCCTCTGGCGGTGTACCGGGATATGCAATGAATCAAGAGTGACATGTATGAAAGAACTATGAACGGTGGCTTTGCCACAAATACAATGTCAACTACATGGTCATGCAAAAAGCAATATGACAAAAGTAATGTATGTAATATGAACAGAATGGTGGAAAGTTGCATGGCAATATATCTCGGAATGGCTATGGAAATGCCATGATACGTAGGTATGGTGGCTGTTTTGAGGAAGGTATATGGTGGGTGTATGATACCGGCGAAAAGTGCGCGGTATTAGAGAGGCTAGCAATGGTGGAAGGGTGAGAGTGCGTATAATCCATGGACTCAACATTAATCAAAAGAACTCATGCACTTGTTGCAAAAATTTAGAAGTCATCAAAAACCAAAGCACTAAACGCATACTCCTAGGGGGATAGATTGGTAGGAAAAGACCATCGCTCGTCCCCGACTGCCACTCATAAGGAAGACAATCAATAAATAAAATTGTGCTCCGACTTCATCACAAAGCGGTTCACCATACGTGCATGCTACGGGAATCACAAACTTCAACACAAGCATTCTTTAAATTCATAATCACCCCAACTAGCATTGCTTTGATATTATCACCTCCATATCTCAAAACAATTATCAAGCATCAAACTTATCTTAGTATTCAACGCACTCAAAAGAAAGTTTCACATATCTTGAATACCAAGTATATTATCTTTAAGCAAATTACCATGCTATTAACAACTCTCAAAATAATCTAAGTGAAGCATGAGAGATCAATAGTTTCTTTAAAACAAATCCACCACCGTGCTCTAAAAGATCTAAGTGAAGCACTAGAGCAAAAATTATTACGCTCAAAAGATATAAGTGAAGCACTATGAGCAAAACTATCAAGCTCAAAGGGGGGGGGGGGGGGGGGGGGGGGGGGGGGGGGGGGGGGGGGGGGGGGGGGGGGGGGGGGGGGGGGGGGGGGGGGGGGGGGGGGGGGGGGGGGGGGGGGGGGGGGGGGGGGGGGGGGGGGGGGGGGGGGGGGGGGGGGGGGGGGGGGGGGGGGGGGGGGGGGGGGGGGGGGGGGGGGGGGGGGGGGGGGGGGGGGGGGGGGGGGGGGGGGGGGGGGGGGGGGGGGGGGGGGGGGGGGGGGGGGGGGGGGGGGGGGGGGGGGGGGGGGGGGGGGGGGGGGGGGGGGGGGGGGGGGGGGGGGGGGGGGGGGGGGGGGGGGGGGGGGGGGGGGGGGGGGGGGGGGGGGGGGGGGGGGGGGGGGGGGGGGGGGGGGGGGGGGGGGGGGGGGGGGGGGGGGGGGGGGGGGGGGGGGGGGGGGGGGGGGGGGGGGGGGGGGGGGGGGGGGGGGGGGGGGGGGGGGGGGGGGGGGGGGGGGGGGGGGGGGGGGGGGGGGGGGGGGGGGGGGGGGGGGGGGGGGGGGGGGGGGGGGGGGGGGGGGGGGGGGGGGGGGGGGGGGGGGGGGGGGGGGGGGGGGGGGGGGGGGGGGGGGGGGGGGGGGGGGGGGGGGGGGGGGGGGGGGGGGGGGGGGGGGGGGGGGGGGGGGGGGGGGGGGGGGGGGGGGGGGGGGGGGGGGGGGGGGGGGGGGGGGGGGGGGGGGGGGGGGGGGGGGGGGGGGGGGGGGGGGGGGGGGGGGGGGGGGGGGGGGGGGGGGGGGGGGGGGGGGGGGGGGGGGGGGGGGGGGGGGGGGGGGGGGGGGGGGGGGGGGGGGGGGGGGGGGGGGGGGGGGGGGGGGGGGGGGGGGGGGGGGGGGGGGGGGGGGGGGGGGGGGGGGGGGGGGGGGGGGGGGGGGGGGGGGGGGGGGGGGGGGGGGGGGGGGGGGGGGGGGGGGGGGGGGGGGGGGGGGGGGGGGGGGGGGGGGGGGGGGGGGGGGGGGGGGGGGGGGGGGGGGGGGGGGGGGGGGGGGGGGGGGGGGGGGGGGGGGGGGGGGGGGGGGGGGGGGGGGGGGGGGGGGGGGGGGGGGGGGGGGGGGGGGGGGGGGGGGGGGGGGGGGGGGGGGGGGGGGGGGGGGGGGGGGGGGGGGGGGGGGGGGGGGGGGGGGGGGGGGGGGGGGGGGGGGGGGGGGGGGGGGGGGGGGGGGGGGGGGGGGGGGGGGGGGGGGGGGGGGGGGGGGGGGGGGGGGGGGGGGGGGGGGGGGGGGGGGGGGGGGGGGGGGGGGGGGGGGGGGGGGGGGGGGGGGGGGGGGGGGGGGGGGGGGGGGGGGGGGGGGGGGGGGGGGGGGGGGGGGGGGGGGGGGGGGGGGGGGGGGGGGGGGGGGGGGGGGGGGGGGGGGGGGGGGGGGGGGGGGGGGGGGGGGGGGGGGGGGGGGGGGGGGGGGGGGGGGGGGGGGGGGGGGGGGGGGGGGGGGGGGGGGGGGGGGGGGGGGGGGGGGGGGGGGGGGGGGGGGGGGGGGGGGGGGGGGGGGGGGGGGGGGGGGGGGGGGGGGGGGGGGGGGGGGGGGGGGGGGGGGGGGGGGGGGGGGGGGGGGGGGGGGGGGGGGGGGGGGGGGGGGGGGGGGGGGGGGGGGGGGGGGGGGGGGGGGGGGGGGGGGGGGGGGGGGGGGGGGGGGGGGGGGGGGGGGGGGGGGGGGGGGGGGGGGGGGGGGGGGGGGGGGGGGGGGGGGGGGGGGGGGGGGGGGGGGGGGGGGGGGGGGGGGGGGGGGGGGGGGGGGGGGGGGGGGGGGGGGGGGGGGGGGGGGGGGGGGGGGGGGGGGGGGGGGGGGGGGGGGGGGGGGGGGGGGGGGGGGGGGGGGGGGGGGGGGGGGGGGGGGGGGGGGGGGGGGGGGGGGGGGGGGGGGGGGGGGGGGGGGGGGGGGGGGGGGGGGGGGGGGGGGGGGGGGGGGGGGGGGGGGGGGGGGGGGGGGGGGGGGGGGGGGGGGGGGGGGGGGGGGGGGGGGGGGGGGGGGGGGGGGGGGGGGGGGGGGGGGGGGGGGGGGGGGGGGGGGGGGGGGGGGGGGGGGGGGGGGGGGGGGGGGGGGGGGGGGGGGGGGGGGGGGGGGGGGGGGGGGGGGGGGGGGGGGGGGGGGGGGGGGGGGGGGGGGGGGGGGGGGGGGGGGGGGGGGGGGGGGGGGGGGGGGGGGGGGGGGGGGGGGGGGGGGGGGGGGGGGGGGGGGGGGGGGGGGGGGGGGGGGGGGGGGGGGGGGGGGGGGGGGGGGGGGGGGGGGGGGGGGGGGGGGGGGGGGGGGGGGGGGGGGGGGGGGGGGGGGGGGGGGGGGGGGGGGGGGGGGGGGGGGGGGGGGGGGGGGGGGGGGGGGGGGGGGGGGGGGGGGGGGGGGGGGGGGGGGGGGGGGGGGGGGGGGGGGGGGGGGGGGGGGGGGGGGGGGGGGGGGGGGGGGGGGGGGGGGGGGGGGGGGGGGGGGGGGGGGGGGGGGGGGGGGGGGGGGGGGGGGGGGGGGGGGGGGGGGGGGGGGGGGGGGGGGGGGGGGGGGGGGGGGGGGGGGGGGGGGGGGGGGGGGGGGGGGGGGGGGGGGGGGGGGGGGGGGGGGGGGGGGGGGGGGGGGGGGGGGGGGGGGGGGGGGGGGGGGGGGGGGGGGGGGGGGGGGGGGGGGGGGGGGGGGGGGGGGGGGGGGGGGGGGGGTGCCCGAATTATTAAAAATCACCAGTATGTGATAAAATACTGATTCCAATTGCTGCTTATCAATAAACAAATTGTCTAGGTCGTCCAATTTTGGTAGATTTTTTGGAGTTCCAGAAGTTTGCGTTAGTTACAGACTACTACAGACTGTTCTGTTTTTGACAGATTCTGTTTTTCGTGTGTTGTTTGCTTATTTTGATGAATTTATGGCTAGTAAAATAGTTTATAATCCATACAGAAGTTGGAATACAGTAGGTTTAACATGAATATAAATAAAGAATGAGTTCATTACAGTACCTTGAAGTGGTCTTTTGTTTTCTTTCTCTAACGGAGCTCACGAGATTTCTATTGAGTTTTGTGTTGTGAAGTTTTCAAGTTTTGGGTGAATTCTTTTGATGGATTATGGAACAAGGAGTGGAAAGAGCCTAAGCTTGGGGATGCCCATGGCATCCCCAAGATAATCTAAGGACACCAAAAAGTCAAAGCTTGGGGATGCCCCGGAAGGCATCCCCTCTTTCGTCTACTTCCATCGATAATTTACTTGGAGCTATATTTTTATGGGGGGGGGGGGGGGGGGGGGGGGGGGGGGGGGGGGGGGGGGGGGGGGGGGGGGGGGGGGGGGGGGGGGGGGGGGGGGGGGGGGGGGGGGGGGGGGGGGGGGGGGGGGGGGGGGGGGGGGGGGGGGGGGGGGGGGGGGGGGGGGGGGGGGGGGGGGGGGGGGGGGGGGGGGGGGGGGGGGGGGGGGGGGGGGGGGGGGGGGGGGGGGGGGGGGGGGGGGGGGGGGGGGGGGGGGGGGGGGGGGGGGGGGGGGGGGGGGGGGGGGGGGGGGGGGGGGGGGGGGGGGGGGGGGGGGGGGGGGGGGGGGGGGGGGGGGGGGGGGGGGGGGGGGGGGGGGGGGGGGGGGGGGGGGGGGGGGGGGGGGGGGGGGGGGGGGGGGGGGGGGGGGGGGGGGGGGGGGGGGGGGGGGGGGGGGGGGGGGGGGGGGGGGGGGGGGGGGGGGGGGGGGGGGGGGGGGGGGGGGGGGGGGGGGGGGGGGGGGGGGGGGGGGGGGGGGGGGGGGGGGGGGGGGGGGGGGGGGGGGGGGGGGGGGGGGGGGGGGGGGGGGGGGGGGGGGGGGGGGGGGGGGGGGGGGGGGGGGGGGGGGGGGGGGGGGGGGGGGGGGGGGGGGGGGGGGGGGGGGGGGGGGGGGGGGGGGGGGGGGGGGGGGGGGGGGGGGGGGGGGGGGGGGGGGGGGGGGGGGGGGGGGGGGGGGGGGGGGGGGGGGGGGGGGGGGGGGGGGGGGGGGGGGGGGGGGGGGGGGGGGGGGGGGGGGGGGGGGGGGGGGGGGGGGGGGGGGGGGGGGGGGGGGGGGGGGGGGGGGGGGGGGGGGGGGGGGGGGGGGGGGGGGGGGGGGGGGGGGGGGGGGGGGGGGGGGGGGGGGGGGGGGGGGGGGGGGGGGGGGGGGGGGGGGGGGGGGGGGGGGGGGGGGGGGGGGGGGGGGGGGGGGGGGGGGGGGGGGGGGGGGGGGGGGGGGGGGGGGGGGGGGGGGGGGGGGGGGGGGGGGGGGGGGGGGGGGGGGGGGGGGGGGGGGGGGGGGGGGGGGGGGGGGGGGGGGGGGGGGGGGGGGGGGGGGGGGGGGGGGGGGGGGGGGGGGGGGGGGGGGGGGGGGGGGGGGGGGGGGGGGGGGGGGGGGGGGGGGGGGGGGGGGGGGGGGGGGGGGGGGGGGGGGGGGGGGGGGGGGGGGGGGGGGGGGGGGGGGGGGGGGGGGGGGGGGGGGGGGGGGGGGGGGGGGGGGGGGGGGGGGGGGGGGGGGGGGGGGGGGGGGGGGGGGGGGGGGGGGGGGGGGGGGGGGGGGGGGGGGGGGGGGGGGGGGGGGGGGGGGGGGGGGGGGGGGGGGGGGGGGGGGGGGGGGGGGGGGGGGGGGGGGGGGGGGGGGGGGGGGGGGGGGGGGGGGGGGGGGGGGGGGGGGGGGGGGGGGGGGGGGGGGGGGGGGGGGGGGGGGGGGGGGGGGGGGGGGGGGGGGGGGGGGGGGGGGGGGGGGGGGGGGGGGGGGGGGGGGGGGGGGGGGGGGGGGGGGGGGGGGGGGGGGGGGGGGGGGGGGGGGGGGGGGGGGGGGGGGGGGGGGGGGGGGGGGGGGGGGGGGGGGGGGGGGGGGGGGGGGGGGGGGGGGGGGGGGGGGGGGGGGGGGGGGGGGGGGGGGGGGGGGGGGGGGGGGGGGGGGGGGGGGGGGGGGGGGGGGGGGGGGGGGGGGGGGGGGGGGGGGGGGGGGGGGGGGGGGGGGGGGGGGGGGGGGGGGGGGGGGGGGGGGGTCCCTCTTGAATATCTATCACTTTGGGACTAATTTCATTTGTTGCTTTTGATAGCTCAAACAAATCTAAGTGAAGAACATGAGCATAAAATTTTCTTCTCTCAAAATAATTTAAGTGAAGCAAGAGAGAATTTCTATTTTTTTTACTAACTATCAAATAAATCTAAGTGAAGCATGAGAGCATTTCTTCAAAAATACTAAAGCACACCGTGCTCAAAAAGATATAAGTGAAGCACTAGAGCAATTCCATAGCTCATAAAGATTTAAATGAAGCATAGAGAGCAATTCTAACAAGTCATAGCATAATTTTGGCTCTCTCAAATAGGTGTGTCCAGCAAGGATTCATGACTAAAAATAAAAAATGAAACAAGCAAAGACTCATATTATACAAGACGCTCCAAGCAAAACTCATGATATGTGACGAATAAAAATATAGCTCCGAGTAAAATACCGATGGTCGTTAGAAGAAAGAGGACATGCCACTCGGGCATCCCCAAGCTTAGTTGCTTGCTTATCTTTGGATAATGGCTTGGGGTGCCATGGGGCATCCCCAAGCTTAGGCTCTTCTTACTCCTTATTCCTTCATCCATCGTAATCTCACCCAAAACTTGAAAACTTCACTGACACAAAACTCAACAAAACCTTTGTGAGATCCGTTAGTATAAGAAAACCAATCTTTACTTTAAGTACTGTAGAAAACCTATTCAAATTTTGTTCTTACATTATATCTACTGTACTCTAACTTTACCATGGCTTATAACCTCCAATACAAACCATAGATTCATCAAAATAAGCACACAATGCAAAAAAACAGAATCTGTCAAAAACAGAACAGTCTGCAAAGATACGAATTACTCTCATACTTCTGTAACTCCAAAACTTCTGAAAAATTAGGACAACATATTAAATTTGTATATCAATCTTGTGTAAACAAATCAGAATTTTTCGTCACTTCTGTGAATTTCCAAAGTTGTTTTACTGGACGCAAAAGTTTCTGTTTTCCAACAAGATCAAATCAACTATCACCAAAGCTATCCTAAAGGCTTTACTTGGCACAAACACTAATTAAAACACAAAAAACACAATCATAACAGTAGCATAATTGTGCAAACAGAAAGAAAAAAATACAAAAATAAATTTTATTCATTGGGTTGCCTCCCAACAAGCGCTATCATTTTATGCCCCTAGCTAGGCATAATGCAAAGATCTAAGTATTGTCATCTTTGTTTCTAGATCCATAAGATGCCCTCATGATTGATTCATATGGTGGCTTAATTCTTGTTCTAGTGAAGTGCTTCATACCCTTTCTCAAAGGAAATTGGAATTTGATGTTCCCTTCTTTTATATCAATCACGGCACCTATAGTGCGCAAAAACGGTCTACCAAGAATAATTGGACAAGACGGATTGCAATCAATGTCAAGAACAATAAAATCTATGGGCACATAATTCCTATTTGCAAGAATAAGAACATCATTAATTCTTCCCATAGGCTTTTTAATAGTAGAATCCGCCAAGTGCAAATTTGAAGAACATTCTTCGATATCGGTAAGACCAAGAACATCACATAAGGATTTCAGAATTGTAGAAACATTAGCACCCAAATCACATAAAGCAAAACACACATAATTTTTAATCTTGACTTTGATAGTAGGTTCCCATTCATCATGTAATTTTCTAGGAATTGAAATCTCTAATTCCAACTTTTCTTCCAAAGCTTTCATCATAACATCAACAATATGTTTAGTAAAAGCTTTATTTTGTTCATAGGCATGGGGTGAATTTATCATGGATTGCAACAAAGAAATACAATCAATCAAAGAGCAATTATCATAATTAAAGTCTTTGTAATCCAAAAGAGTGGGCACATCACTAGTTAAAGTTTTGACCTCTCCAAACCCACTTTTATCGATTTTCTCAACCAGATTTTCACCCTCCAAATTATCGGGACGCCTTCTAGATAAAGTTGACTCTTCTTCAGTCCCTTTTTCATCAATTTTAATTTTACTAAACAAGGAATCAATAGAAGAAACACCAATCACTTTAAGATCTTCATCATTTTTTTGAAAGCAATCACTGGAAAACGCTTTTTCTAAAAATTCTCTTCTAGCTCTAAGCATAGCGGTTCTTTTCTTACTTTCATCCATAGAAACATATAAAGCTTTAATTGATTCTTCAACCTTAGGCACAAAATTTTTCATCTTGAGCTTTTCTACATCATGAGAAATTCTATCAACGCTTCTAGACAAATCATCAATCTTACTGAATTTTTCTTCATCGTAGTGTTAAAATTCTTTTGAGCATTGATAAATTCTTTAATATTATTCTCAAAATCTGGGGTGTTTCTATTATTATTATAAGAAGGATTACCATAGGAATTTCCATAATTATTAGAGGAATTACTAGGAAAAGGCCTAGGATTAAAATTACCTCTATAAGCTTTGTTATTGAAATTGTTTCGAGAGATAAAATTCACATCTACGGCATCACTATTTTGCTCAATCAAGGTAGACAAAGGCACATCATTAAAATCAATAGGAGCACTTTTATTAGCAACCAATTTCATAAGAGCATCAACTTTTTCACTCAAAGAAGAAATTTCTTCAACCGAATTAACCTTTTTACTAGTAGGAGCTCTTTCGGTATGCCATTGTGAATAATTTGCCATAATATTGTCTAGCAATTTAGTAGCTTCACCCAAAGTAATTTCCATAAAAGTACCACCCGCGGCGGAATCTAAAAGATTTCTAGAAACAAAATTCAATCCCGCATAAATTTTTTGTATGATCATCCAAAGATTTAAACCATGAGCAGGACAATTTCTTAGCATCAATTTCATTCTTTCCCAAGATTGCGCAACATGTTCATGCTCAAGTTGCTTAAAATTCATGATTTGCGTCCTAAGGGAAATAATTTTCACGGGCGAAAAATACTTAGTAATAAAAGCATCTTTGCACTTATCCCAAGAATTGATACTATTGCGAGGCAAAGAAGAAAACCAAATTTTTGCACGATCTCACAAAGAAAACGGGAATAATTTCAACTTCACAATATCATTGTCCACATCTTTTTTCTTTTGCATATCGCATAATTCCACGAATGTGTTAAGATGGGACACGACATCCTCACTAGGAGTACTGGAAAATTGATCTTTCATAACAAGATTCAAGAAAGCGGCATTAATATCACAAGACTCCGCACTAGTGGTGGGAGGAGCAATCAGAGTGCTAATAAAATCATTGTTGTTGGTATTGGAGAAATGGGGGGGGGGGGGGGGGGGGGGGGGGGGGGGGGGGGGGGGGGGGGGGGGGGGGGGGGGGGGGGGGGGGGGGGGGGGGGGGGGGGGGGGGGGGGGGGGGGGGGGGTTCTTTCGGTTCAGGGGTATCACGGGCATTTCGTGTGCCGAGATTTCGCAGGAGGTGGGAATTTTCGCGCGCGTTGTAATTTTGGGATAGCAAGGCGCGTGTTGAGATGGAGGGAGTTTTCAGAGCACAACGAGACAAAGATATATCTTAAGTATTTGGGGTAACAAGGCGCAGGATGGAGAGGCGGGAGTTTCGCAACATGATAGATAGAGATGCTAGCTTGAAATTTCAGCATAACAAAGCGCAACTTGAAATTTCGGGAGAACAAGCTTAACGTGTACCCAAAAAAAGACAATTCGCACCTCATCACTAGAGAGAGCCATGTCCCATTTTACTATATTACTAGAAATGCATTCAAATACAACAAAAAAACTAAAAAAACTGGCACAACAAACATAACATGTACAGTACCAAAATAATTTGCACTTCCCTCAACAATAAAAAAACAATGTGTGTTGTCTAGAATATGGACTAAATTTGAGTACATTTTCCCTGTTTGAATGGGATTGTACTCGAGTTAGTTATACAACCATCTAAATATTATCTTCACAACATATGACATGAATATAGGAAAAGTAAATTCCTATATAAATATGAACTATATGTACATACGATCTCAAATTCAAATATACGTATCCATTTTATGTTGAATTCAAATTATAATACATGTATGATCTAGCTAGATGTTCGGAATCTAAACCATGTATGATACTACGTACAATGTGTTTAACATGCACAACACACACACAAACACCATTTAGACTAGTAAGGTACACGTGCATTGCACGCATGAGATTTCGCAACCAAATTATGAATAAATACCACATTATAGCATGTAAGCTTTGAGTCATATATGCACGATGTAGATGTTCGTTTAATTCTTATAGTTCATTTCATTCAAAATCATCTAGTTTTTATAAGAACGCTAATATATTTTAAGATTCATAGAATTGTGCGTTGTAAACCATAAAGTAAAAACAAATAATGGCAAATCATGTAGAAAAACATTTGGGAAATTCTACAGAAGATTCTAGAACAAAGAAGAAGTGCTTGTGTTTTGAGGTTTGTGCATTATGCTTAAGTTCAACCATAGAGTCTTCTAGATTGTACATGTGGCAAAATATGGTGGAATCTAGATGATATCTCAAATTCAAACCAATCTGACCTTGTTCAATGTGTATAAATTGCAACATGCTCGTTTACAAACCACACCGCGCAGATCTCCGTTATATTCATGCATGCATGGGTTTCAAACATAATGATCTCTTATTCAAATATTTGAATTCAACTTTACAGGGGGGGGGGGGGGGGGGGGGGGGGGGGGGGGGGGGGGGGGGCACACATTGGTCTTCTCTTTATAATTGTACCACTAACTTTCTCTCGTGCATGCATGCACACACACTACCAGTCGGCATTATCCATCGCACACATGCAATCTTTGGCTTCAGGTCGGTCTCCCATGAAGGCACACACACACACATCCCCCTCTCCATCATGCCGGGCATTCTTTATCTCTGACGTGCATGCACAAAGATCGATGTTCCTCTATGTGTGTCTGTGTGTGTATAGCTAGGTCTTTCATAGTTTTCCACATAAACCGATCAATCTATACATCTAGTGAGGTCTCGGGGGGGGGGGGGGGGGGGGGGGGGGGGGGGGGGGGGGGGGGGGGGGGGGGGGGGGGGGGGGGGGGGGGGGGGGGGGGGGGGGGGGGGGGGGGGGGGGGGGGGGGGGGGGGGGGGGGGGGGGGGGGGGGGGGGGGGGGGGGGGGGGGGGGGGGGGGGGGGGGGGGGGGGGGGGGGGGGGGGGGGGGGGGGGGGGGGGGGGGGGGGGGGGGGGGGGGGGGGGGGGGGGGGGGGGGGGGGGGGGGGGGGGGGGGGGGGGGGGGGGGGGGGGGGGGGGGGGGGGGGGGGGGGGGGGGGGGGGGGGGGGGGGGGGGGGGGGGGGGGGGGGGGGGGGGGGGGGGGGGGGGGGGGGGGGGGGGGGGGGGGGGGGGGGGGGGGGGGGGGGGGGGGGGGGGGGGGGGGGGGGGGGGGGGGGGGGGGGGGGGGGGGGGGGGGGGGGGGGGGGGGGGGGGGGGGGGGGGGGGGGGGGGGGGGGGGGGGGGGGGGGGGGGGGGGGGGGGGGGGGGGGGGGGGGGGGGGGGGGGGGGGGGGGGGGGGGGGGGGGGGGGGGGGGGGGGGGGGGGGGGGGGGGGGGGGGGGGGGGGGGGGGGGGGGGGGGGGGGGGGGGGGGGGGGGGGGGGGGGGGGGGGGGGGGGGGGGGGGGGGGGGGGGGGGGGGGGGGGGGGGGGGGGGGGGGGGGGGGGGGGGGGGGGGGGGGGGGGGGGGGGGGGGGGGGGGGGGGGGGGGGGGGGGGGGGGGGGGGGGGGGGGGGGGGGGGGGGGGGGGGGGGGGGGGGGGGGGGGGGGGGGGGGGGGGGGGGGGGGGGGGGGGGGGGGGGGGGGGGGGGGGGGGGGGGGGGGGGGGGGGGGGGGGGGGGGGGGGGGGGGGGGGGGGGGGGGGGGGGGGGGGGGGGGGGGGGGGGGGGGGGGGGGGGGGGGGGGGGGGGGGGGGGGGGGGGGGGGGGGGGGGGGGGGGGGGGGGGGGGGGGGGGGGGGGGGGGGGGGGGGGGGGGGGGGGGGGGGGGGGGGGGGGGGGGGGGGGGGGGGGGGGGGGGGGGGGGGGGGGGGGGGGGGGGGGGGGGGGGGGGGGGGGGGGGGGGGGGGGGGGGGGGGGGGGGGGGGGGGGGGGGGGGGGGGGGGGGGGGGGGGGGGGGGGGGGGGGGGGGGGGGGGGGGGGGGGGGGGGGGGGGGGGGGGGGGGGGGGGGGGGGGGGGGGGGGGGGGGGGGGGGGGGGGGGGGGGGGGGGGGGGGGGGGGGGGGGGGGGGGGGGGGGGGGGGGGGGGGGGGGGGGGGGGGGGGGGGGGGGGGGGGGGGGGGGGGGGGGGGGGGGGGGGGGGGGGGGGGGGGGGGGGGGGGGGGGGGGGGGGGGGGGGGGGGGGGGGGGGGGGGGGGGGGGGGGGGGGGGGGGGGGGGGGGGGGGGGGGGGGGGGGGGGGGGGGGGGGGGGGGGGGGGGGGGGGGGGGGGGGGGGGGGGGGGGGGGGGGGGGGGGGGGGGGGGGGGGGGGGGGGGGGGGGGGGGGGGGGGGGGGGGGGGGGGGGGGGGGGGGGGGGGGGGGGGGGGGGGGGGGGGGGGGGGGGGGGGGGGGGGGGGGGGGGGGGGGGGGGGGGGGGGGGGGGGGGGGGGGGGGGGGGGGGGGGGGGGGGGGGGGGGGGGGGGGGGGGGGGGGGGGGGGGGGGGGGGGGGGGGGGGGGGGGGGGGGGGGGGGGGGGGGGGGGGGGGGGGGGGGGGGGGGGGGGGGGGGGGGGGGGGGGGGGGGGGGGGGGGGGGGGGGGGGGGGGGGGGGGGGGGGGGGGGGGGGGGGGGGGGGGGGGGGGGGGGGGGGGGGGGGGGGGGGGGGGGGGGGGGGGGGGGGGGGGGGGGGGGGGGGGGGGGGGGGGGGGGGGGGGGGGGGGGGGGGGGGGGGGGGGGGGGGGGGGGGGGGGGGGGGGGGGGGGGGGGGGGGGGGGGGGGGGGGGGGGGGGGGGGGGGGGGGGGCTCTCCTTCAGCAGCTCCACCAAGCCGTGGATGAACTCCTTCTGCTTATTGAGTTGCTTATTGAGCTGATCGGGCATGCCGTCGAGGGATAACGACTCCTGCGCCGCTAGCTCGGCATGTTCGCCTCCGCGTCTAGGGCGCTCCTGGGAGCCATCGCCTGCCCGTGAGAGATCTTTCGAGGTCTCTGCGTGGCGGCGAGCCCTCTCTTTTTTTTCCGTAGCCTTGGTTGCCGCTTCCTTGTTACGAGTAGTTCTCGACCTAGAGCTCTGCACACCGGCCATGGCAAGGACGGACGAAGAAGGAGGACTTATGAGGAGGAACGTAGAGTAATTTTCGGTTAGGTAGTTCCCCTTTTTATAACCTAAGTACTAGCACTAGTACTAAAACCTACATAATGGGAACACGTTCAGGTTTGGTACGTACTGGTAGGTGTGAGCAGGCTTGCACTTAATTGTAGCACTAGTACTTTCGAATGTGATGGGAACAAGGTAAAGATTAATTGATGGTTTTTGGTTTCGAGGCCCGAAACGGCTCCCAATGAGTTTAGTGGAACATAAATTTCAAGTAGACTACACTGCTTAGATGCGTAAATATTATGTTACTGTCAAAAATTGGCACAAAATACGAAGGAGACCAATGGAAGTACTACTAGCAACCCATGATTTAACTACTCGCATGCGTGCAGTGGAGTAGTAATGTCTTTCTTCCGCCCTCACGTCCACTCAATTTGCATGCGCTGTATTAATTGACCATCAATGAAGTGCAGCACTTTACACGCGTCAAATTATCACATCGGGTGGATCTTGGTACAAAATTGCGTCCGCCCGTGTACCCGCGTGTGCGTGCGAGGGAATGAGTGCGTGCGTGGCGTGCGTGCACATCTTTGCTGTGCATGTACCGCCAGTGCGGCTCAGGGAGGATGAGTACATTCTTCTGGAACCAGCAGCACGTCACTGTGATCAATCCACACAAGGATGTCATGATAACACCTCCACGTGTGCCACATGGCTTCATGAACTGTAAGAGAGACACTATGTAGCGTGCCATTGTGTTTTGCACATACTCGAAGTACTAGTAAGGTACACGTGCATTGCACGCATCAGATTTTGCAACCAAATTATGAATAAATACCACACTGTAGCATGTAAGCTTGAGTCATATATGCCTGATGTAGACCTTCATTTAATTCTTATAGTTCATCTCATTCAAAATCAATTAGTTTTTATAAAAAACCTAGGGCCTCTTTGATTCGTAGGATTTCCAAAACGCGGGAATAGGAAGAACATGGGATTAGAGTGGAATGTCGTCTTGAATCCTATAGGATGGTACGAGTGTTTGATTGTGCATAGAAAAAACACAGAATTCTTTCAAAGAGGTTTGAGTGGATGGGATGTTTCCTATGAAATCTAGTGCAAATGAATCATATGGAAAAATTCCTATGGTTTACAATCCTACGAATCAAACAAACAAGATAGGAAAAATTCCTAAGGATTAGAATCCTCCAAAATTCCTTCGAGAATCCTTTGAATCAAAGAAGCCCTTAATCTATTTTATGATTCATGGAATTGTGCGTTGTAAAGCATAAAGTAAAAAACAAATAATGGCAATTCAACTAGAAAAAAAGTTTGGGCAGTTATGATACGGAAGATTCTAGAACAAAGGAGAACCACTGTTGTTTTGAGATTTGTGCATTATGCTTAAGTTCAACCATGGAGTCTGCTAGATTGTACATGTGGCAAAATCCGGTGGGGGCTAGAAGATGGTGCGAGGGGCCGAGTGGAGGGAGCCTATGAAGGAGTGCACAACTACGAGATCGATATTTAGAGAGAGGGGGCGAGAACGTGCGCTGTTGCGCGCAGTGGCGGAGCCATGAAAAATGTCCCATGAGCTATGGGGCCAAGCATTGCTAATCCTTTACGAGGAGGGCCAATTCATCAACTTAAACCATTTTTACCAGCAATTGTCTAATGATCACATTCATATTAGCCTCGATATATAGTGATGTTAGGGGGGGCAGGGCCCTTGCTGCCCCCTTTCTTCGCCATTGTGCGCGCGTCTGAGAGATGAAGCGGAAGGCATGGATGATGAGAGGGGGGCGTTGGATATATAATTAATGTGGGTGTATTAGCTATATATGTAATTCTATATAGAGAGGTATAGATTGATCGATGTGGACATGGGAAAGAGGGTCAGACCTCACTAGATATATAGATTGATCGGTTTATGTGGAAAACTATGAAAGACCTAGCTATACACACACACATAGAGGAACATCAATCGTTGCACATGCACGTGAGAGATAAAGAATGCCCGATATGATGGAGAGGGGGATGTGTGTGTGTGTGTGTGCCTTCATGGGAGACCGACCTGAAGAAAAAGATTGCATGTGTGCGATGGATAATGCCGACTGGTAGTGTGTGTGCATGCATGCACGAGAGAAAGTTAGTGGTACAATTATAAAGAGAAGACCAATGTGTGGGTGTAAAAGACTAGGTGAGGTCATAATCAATGTAAAGTTGAATTCAAATATTTGAATAAGAGATCATGATGTTTGAAACCCATGCATGCATGAATATAACGGAGATCTGCATGGTGTGGTTTGGAAACGAGCATGTTGTAATGTATACACATTGAACAAGGTCAGACTGGTTTGAATTTGATATACCGATGGCAGACATCGTTTGGCCACATTGCATTCGTGCATGGACACACTATTCTACTTGGAGATGATGGGTGGCTTTCGCATCACATATCTATATCTATACCCCTATATGGGGGGGGGGGGGGGGGGGGGGGGGGGGGGGGGGGGGGGGGGGGGGGGGGGGGGGGGGGGGGGGGGGGGGGGGGGGGGGGGGGGGGGGGGGGGGGGGGGGGGGGGGGGGGGGGGGGGGGGGGGGGGGGGGGGGGGGGGGGGGGGGGGGGGGGGGGGGGGGGGGGGGGGGGGGGGGGGGGGGGGGGGGGGGGGGGGGGGGGGGGGGGGGGGGGGGGGGGGGGGGGGGGGGGGGGGGGGGGGGGGGGGGGGGGGGGGGGGGGGGGGGGGGGGGGGGGGGGGGGGGGGGGGGGGGGGGGGGGGGGGGGGGGGGGGGGGGGGGGGGGGGGGGGGGGGGGGGGGGGGGGGGGGGGGGGGGGGGGGGGGGGGGGGGGGGGGGGGGGGGGGGGGGGGGGGGGGGGGGGGGGGGGGGGGGGGGGGGGGGGGGGGGGGGGGGGGGGGGGGGGGGGGGGGGGGGGGGGGGGGGGGGGGGGGGGGGGGGGGGGGGGGGGGGGGGGGGGGGGGGGGGGGGGGGGGGGGGGGGGGGGGGGGGGGGGGGGGGGGGGGGGGGGGGGGGGGGGGGGGGGGGGGGGGGGGGGGGGGGGGGGGGGGGGGGGGGGGGGGGGGGGGGGGGGGGGGGGGGGGGGGGGGGGGGGGGGGGGGGGGGGGGGGGGGGGGGGGGGGGGGGGGGGGGGGGGGGGGGGGGGGGGGGGGGGGGGGGGGGGGGGGGGGGGGGGGGGGGGGGGGGGGGGGGGGGGGGGGGGGGGGGGGGGGGGGGGGGGGGGGGGGGGGGGGGGGGGGGGGGGGGGGGGGGGGGGGGGGGGGGGGGGGGGGGGGGGGGGGGGGGGGGGGGGGGGGGGGGGGGGGGGGGGGGGGGGGGGGGGGGGGGGGGGGGGGGGGGGGGGGGGGGGGGGGGGGGGGGGGGGGGGGGGGGGGGGGGGGGGGGGGGGGGGGGGGGGGGGGGGGGGGGGGGGGGGGGGGGGGGGGGGGGGGGGGGGGGGGGGGGGGGGGGGGGGGGGGGGGGGGGGGGGGGGGGGGGGGGGGGGGGGGGGGGGGGGGGGGGGGGGGGGGGGGGGGGGGGGGGGGGGGGGGGGGGGGGGGGGGGGGGGGGGGGGGGGGGGGGGGGGGGGGGGGGGGGGGGGGGGGGGGGGGGGGGGGGGGGGGGGGGGGGGGGGGGGGGGGGGGGGGGGGGGGGGGGGGGGGGGGGGGGGGGGGGGGGGGGGGGGGGGGGGGGGGGGGGGGGGGGGGGGGGGGGGGGGGGGGGGGGGGGGGGGGGGGGGGGGGGGGGGGGGGGGGGGGGGGGGGGGGGGGGGGGGGGGGGGGGGGGGGGGGGGGGGGGGGGGGGGGGGGGGGGGGGGGGGGGGGGGGGGGGGGGGGGGGGGGGGGGGGGGGGGGGGGGGGGGGGGGGGGGGGGGGGGGGGGGGGGGGGGGGGGGGGGGGGGGGGGGTGCGACCGTGGAACAGATGATGAAGGGCCGCGTCGAGAAATCCCGCGTCATGGACACAATGATGAAGATGGCGGAGGAGACGTGCAAGGAGATGGAGGTCGTGGAGGCGATGAAGAAGCAGAGTACGACTCCGCGGCCAGCAACCCTTCATGTAGTGAGAGCAGCGCCCCAGACTTGTGTGTGCGTCTTCCTTCTTTTTTGGGGGTGATAATCCTCCTTCTTCTTTTGCTCCTATGTTTCTTATTTTGCTTCGGGTGTTTCGCCGCATGTGTCACCTTCTCCGCGAGGCATGAATAGAACAATGCTAAAAATGAGATGACTAGCAAATTAGATCATTCTTTATCGCCAATAGAACAATGCCTCTTGCTAGTAATATATAATAAGAGTAGAGAGTAGAGGATATGGCACTGGGCTGCCGCGTTTCGTGCTCCTCCGTCGTACTCAAGTGGAAAACTTGAGTATACCGCACGGTTCTTTGCTCCTCCTCAGGTCGTCGGCACATTTATACGAGCAGTCAAATCACAAGGCCCTGCCTTCCAGCAGTAATGAGCCATCAAATCACAAAGGCCCTCGCCTCTCGTGAAAAGGACCAAGCTAGACTACCCCGCCCTCTAGCCTTTTAAAAAATGTATACATTTGTACAGTAGTAGTATCGATGGATTGCGCCATGGAGCAAAACTAACAAGATGTAATTAAAGAAAAAAGGTGGTACATATAGAGAGTGCTCGTCGCCAAATTATGCATATACTATAGGACACTACCCACTATGAAGGTACTAGTAACATAGACTAGTAACTAGTCTATGCTACTCTCCACTATGACCAGCCAAAGTCGAGGCGCGGATACCAACGAGGGCCTGGTTGTGTCTGTACTTGGACAACTCACCCGACTGCATGCGCACCAGGCAGACGAAGCTCGTGTCGTGTTGGTGCCGTGTGCGGCCCGCACATTAACCAAAACCTCGCGCCTCCATCTTAGCCTCTGCGTTTTAAACTTCTCAATCTCAAGGCCAAGGAGCAACGCGAAACCTATGATAGAGCCAATCGAATGGTTGAGAACACTACAATTCATAGCTACAGATGCGTGTGTGAGAGAGGACGAGTGCGTGCATGCACCTCTTCTCAGAGTACAACTGTATGTGGGTGGCGTCGACCTAGGGAGCAGTGATGGTGCGTGCGATAAGTCCCGAGAGATATGTGTAATGCGTCTGAAAAAAAAGACTAGTCTATAGCTCGCCACGAGGCTATTCCTGTTGAACGCCAAGCATAAGATATGTATCCGACGATGCCAGTTTTTGCACGTACACAGCAGTAGAAAAAGAACTAGTACCATGGCATATGCTACACCACGGCTGAGAAAACGTGCCGACGTTACGCCATCCGGGAATAGTGCCGCACTTCGAAACTAGAACCGTCAATAAATTTTGAGTGCGGGGGGGGGGGGGGGGGGGGGGGGGGGGGGGGGGGGGGGGGGGGGGGGGGGGGGGGGGGGGGGGGGGGGGGGGGGGGGGGGGGGGGGGGGGGGGGGGGGGGGGGGGGGGGGGGGGGGGGGGGGGGGGGGGGGGGGGGGGGGGGGGGGGGGGGGGGGGGGGGGGGGGGGGGGGGGGGGGGGGGGGGGGGGGGGGGGGGGGGGGGGGGGGGGGGGGGGGGGGGGGGGGGGGGGGGGGGGGGGGGGGGGGGGGGGGGGGGGGGGGGGGGGGGGGGGGGGAAGCACGAGAGATGTCCCGCCTCGCCGCGAAAGCAGCCGACATGTCCAGCCGCACAGCAGTAGCAGCACAGAGGTCCCGCCGCGCCGCCGAAGCAGCACGGAGGTCCCGCCACGCCGTCGATGTAGTAGACTGGTCCGGCCACGCCGCGGAAGCAGCAAAGATGTCCCGCCGCGCCGCCGAAGCAGCAGGGAGGTCCCGCCGCACCGCGGCGGCATGGGAAAATTTCTCGCGGGCAGGCGAGGACTCTTACAGGAGCATGCATGCGATAGTCCATAGCCAGATGGATCAGATCTCCGGCTGGGCGAGGATGCAGGACGAGGCTTCTGGCGTCATCCGGCAACTAGGGGAGGGCAATGCGAAGCTCCGGGGCGAGCGCGACCTGCTGAGGGCGAAGATCGCCGGAAGGGCGAAGCAGGAGGAGGAGACCGCTGCCTTGTTGCAGAGGACGGGCGTCATCATCAGGAAACTTATGGACGAGAATGCCATGCTCCGCATCGAGCACAACAGGCTGGTGGAGGAATCCATGGATGCTGCCAAGCAGCGTATTTAGGACATGAAACTGATGAAAAAGATCATCGCCCGCCGCGAGAACTAGTCTCCGCGACCTACAGCGCATAAAGAAAGTAGAGATCAGCGAGCCAGATCATTGTATGCGTCTTCCTTCTTCTTTTGCCCTTGTGTATTTCGGGCGTAGCCGCATGTGGCTTTTTTAATTATCTTCCTAATTATGTAAGACAATTATTATCCACTCTCGTCGTCCTTATATATATTCATCAGTCTTGCTATAAGTCACAGTAGATGCTATATAAGTCCGTCGGATCTTACATCAAGATCCGTGCAAAATTTTCTTTTCAGATTTTCTATTTTCTCTCTTAAATCTCAGTCGAGTGAGACATTGCCACGCCATTAAACAGAGGCTCGGGCGCCATTAATGGAGACCTTGCGAGAGAGGTGGACGGCAGATGGAGGTCAAAAGGCTCTCCTCCCGATAAGCATGCGCAGGGGTCTGATCGCACGCCTCCCGTACTCAAATAGCTACCCTGCACGGCGCCTCCTAGCTAATAAAAAAAGGGGACGCGTGGCGGCACGTAAATGGTAAATAGAACGCCCACGGTTTCAATAATACTTGTGTTTCCGATTGTAACATGACATCACTTGTTCCAAAATGACTTTGTTGATTGTTAATGTGTGCGCCTTCGCAAATCGGACAGCAAAATTACCACAGCATGTTGGTGCCATGTCATGACACCAAGCCAAGTTTCATGATTTTCATGCGTGTTTCGGATTTACAGGAATTGAAAAACCAAGTTTCTCAATGTTTCCAGCCGAGCCATGACGCCCAGATGTTTGAATTTCAATCCCATTTCTGGCATGGGACCTAGAAATTTACCCGAGGACACACATGTGATTTTTCAACCAGCTTTGGTGCACTGGAGCATGTGCTTGTATTTAAAATTTGAATTATGCACACAAAGGTGACACGTTCCCTCTCAGAACCACGAGCCTTCTTGAGAGAAGCTCCGGTTTGCAAGAAACTTATACCAAAACTTGTTCCTATTCTGCAAATTTTTTTACCACAGCATGGTAGTACCATGACATGACACCATGCCAAGTTTCATGATTTTCAGGCGTGTTTTGGATTCACAAGAATTTTAAAACCAAGCTTCTCAATGTTCTCGGTCGAACCACTTTGCCTAGATGTTTGAATTTCATTCCCATCTCTTGCATGGGACCTAGAAATTCACCCAAGGACACACATGTGATTTTTCAGTCAACTTTGGTGCACGGGAGCATGTGCTTGTAGTTCAAATTCGAATTATGCACATTAAATGACCAGAAACTCAATCAATGTATAAAAAAGGCCAAATGAACCGGAATAATTCCAAAATTTAACAGGGCACTCATATAGTTCTATGTTTCCTCTGTAAAGAAAATCTGGGGGGAGGCAGCGTATATTGTTTCGCACACAAAGGTATAAAGAAATAAAGAAATTAGCATACCTATTTAATTCTTGGGTTCTTATTATTTATGCCACTAGTTGTGTATCACTACTCAGTTTTGCCATTAGAAGTTACAACTACTCAAAAAATGCCATCGATCCGTGAGATGCCTGCTCAAAAATGCAATTAGATATCTAAAAAATGCCATCGTTAAGTTAGATGTTTGCTCAGAAATGCCATTAGACATTGTTATTTTCACGTCAAACCCGTTGACCATGTTACATGACAAAAATAAGCCGATTCTCACAATGATAAGTTAATGGTGTCCAGCACAACACACCCCTCAAATAAAACTAAGCACCCTGGAATTCTTTGACAGAACTAAGCACCCTGAAATTCTTTGACAACTAAACTGCTGGCTATATGATGTTGGCCATATATATTGTACGTATACAATGTCAAGAAACGAGTGGTAGTACTATACCAACTAAAAGATGAAATGTACGAAATATAATGAGAAGAAACATAACATAGTTCTGCTGGGGGCTCAGCACAACACACCCCTCAGGTTAGCTATAAGTTTGGCTATAAGAGTACTAGCAACTAATCCGGTAGACACTGCATTAGAACCACCATGAGCAACGACACTGCCACCTTACTCGGAGTCCTCGTCCATGTCCTCGACTTCGTCCTTGTCCCTCTTCCTCTTGGGCGATACTTCTTTGCTTGAACCGCACACTTGGCTCTTGCTCTTCATCCAACCCTTGTAGATATTGAAACAAAGGTAGCCATCCATTGCAGCGTAGTAGATGTGGTCTATATCTAGTACAGTCCACTACCATGCACGATGAAACGTGTGCGGAGGTTTCTTCAGTTCACCGTACGAAGGATGAACCATGGCTCCTGCCAGGGTCAGCATTGAAGGCTGATCAAGGGAGGGCACCAGCCCTTCCTTCTGGAGGTCGAAGGGGTCACCTACAATGAGGCCTATCCGACCCAGGATTTCCTTGTCGTTCCTAAAGTCTACAGTAATGAATTTGACTCGGCCGCCCTTGAGGAACTTCTTAAATTCCTCGCACTCAACGTCGGCATGGCATATGTGGTAGACCAAGCATAAGTCATGCACGCAAACCTGGATCACGGCGGGCTTCTTCTTCTCTGCGTCCTTTAGTTTCTTCTCACTTCCCAGGACTGTGGTGTACTCAACATCTAGCCCAGCGACCCACTCATCATTTGAGTTTTCAAACATGCGTTTGAAGCGAGCAAGGCATTCTTTCACCGTTGAGGAAGAACGGGTGTAGATGACGTCGAACTCATCCCGGTGATGGTTCTAACCTTGTACTCACCGCCGATCATGGAGATTTGGGACGCCATGGATTTGGGAGGAGGGTTAGGATTAGTGGAACTGCCGTAATGTGAAAGGACGGGACGACTAGGAGCGGTTTATCGATTATAAAATGTCGAGTGGGGGGGCGCGTGTGAATGGCAGGGTAGTGTCTTGCCTGGTGGATAAATGGATTCATGCACAGTACTATGGGGGCCCAATTAGATGTCATGTCTACTCGACGCCCAATTAAATGGCTTTCGATGTCATGTCAAGCGTCGGGAAAATTACAGGTGATACGAAGCTTTCTATTCTCCCATGATACGGGCTTCCGAGAGCCCTTGGATCTGAGATCGAACGGTTGCATGGCGTGATTCTAGACCTATGGGTGAATATCCTATCCTGGAGGGTTATTCTACAAATTTTTAGTAACTTAGCATGCGACCGTTCGATCTCAGATCCAAGGGCTGCCAGCAGCCCGTATCATGGTCGTGCCTACCACTACCGTCGCCTCGCTCGCACGGTCGCGCCCTTGGAGATTTAACATGGTGCGCTAGGCTATCTGATGTTGGTATGTCATACATAGTCATCACTTAGTCACTCATACAACAAGGTTAGCTATAAGTTTGGCTATAAGAGTACTTTTTGTTTACTTCTCTCTATCTCTTTCTTCGTAGTATTTATTGCATTTGCCAAGGAGTGACCTCTTCCAATGAAATGGTGCTTAGATGAGGTGCTATGGGCATGGGGGGGGGGGGGGGGGGGGGGGGGGGGGGGGGGGGGGGGGGGGGGGGGGGGGGGGGGGGGGGGGGGGGGGGGGGGGGGGGGGGGGGGGGGGGGGGGGGGGGGGGGGGGGGGGGGGGGGGGGGGGGGGGGGGGGGGGGGGGGGGGGGGGGGGGGGGGGGGGGGGGGGGGGGGGGGGGGGGGGGGGGGGGGGGGGGGGGGGGGGGGGGGGGGGGGGGGGGGGGGGGGGGGGGGGGGGGGGGGGGGGGGGGGGGGGGGGGGGGGGGGGGGGGGGGGGGGGGGGGGGGGGGGGGGGGGGGGGGGGGGGGGGGGGGGGGGGGGGGGGGGGGGGGGGGGGGGGGGGGGGGGGGGGGGGGGGGGGGGGGGGGGGGGGGGGGGGGGGGGGGGGGGGGGGGGGGGGGGGGGGGGGGGGGGGGGGGGGGGGGGGGGGGGGGGGGGGGGGGGGGGGGGGGGGGGGGGGGGGGGGGGGGGGGGGGGGGGGGGGGGGGGGGGGGGGGGGGGGGGGGGGGGGGGGGGGGGGGGGGGGGGGGGGGGGGGGGGGGGGGGGGGGGGGGGGGGGGGGGGGGGGGGGGGGGGGGGGGGGGGGGGGGGGGGGGGGGGGGGGGGGGGGGGGGGGGGGGGGGGGGGGGGGGGGGGGGGGGGGGGGGGGGGGGGGGGGGGGGGGGGGGGGGGGGGGGGGGGGGGGGGGGGGGGGGGGGGGGGGGGGGGGGGGGGGGGGGGGGGGGGGGGGGGGGGGGGGGGGGGGGGGGGGGGGGGGGGGGGGGGGGGGGGGGGGGGGGGGGGGGGGGGGGGGGGGGGGGGGGGGGGGGGGGGGGGGGGGGGGGGGGGGGGGGGGGGGGGGGGGGGGGGGGGGGGGGGGGGGGGGGGGGGGGGGGGGGGGGGGGGGGGGGGGGGGGGGGGGGGGCTTTTCTACGAGTTTATCTTTAATTTGAGCTTTGATCCTCGTCTAGTTTGTCCGTCGGGATTCATCTTGTCTCCTTTGGGCAGTGAGGTTATGATTTCTTGTCACGTGGCATTTTTTTTGTGTTATATGTTATAATCCGGTGCTTCAGATCAAAATGACGACAACTGCGCCTCCGGGGCATGTGCATGAAGACTTCTCGACAGTCATTGCAGAGGTCAAGCCGGCTTCGGCCGGTAGACAAAAGAAAACTAGTACTCCACTATATAGGCAGGAGCCTCCGCGCTTGCTTGCTAGTGTTGCTCTCTTCAGACTGTCTCGTCCTCTCCAGATCTAAACACGACAGCGGTGGCCACACTCTCTCTCTCTCTACTCACCACTGGTCACAGATCCAGCCGGATCCTCTCCGCCGGGGAAGGTGAGAAGGTGCAATGTTCACGGGGTCGTCCTCGGCGACGGCTCTTACCCACTGTCGGCGCGTCCCGATCAGCGTGCCTTGTCGTTCTCTCCCAAGCATCGCTGGCGAGGGAGGGCCTCCCACCCCTTCTTCCTCGCTGCCGTAGTGTGGGCAGATCCGGCCTCCCACCGCCCACCTAGCGACATCCCGGCGACCCTCAGGTATAACTTCCTTCGAAACCGTCCTTGCTCTACTTCCCGAGCTCCTGACGTCGCTGCATTTGTATCTTTTACTATTTCTCAGGCCCCCTCGTGTAGATAGGATCGATCGGTTGTTCAAAAACCACCTAATTTTTTACTGTTAAGAGGTAAAACTAGTTCATGCACTCGAATCTAGTAATACTTGGTTCAAACAAGGAAGAAAGGGGGTGGGGGTGGGGGAAGATTTGTTACCTGAATCTAGGACTTGGTCGAAAGAGGAAATAATGGGGGCGAAAAGTAGCAGAGACTGGCTATCCAACTGGTCTCTAGGTCTAATAGGGAAATAAATGGAACGCATTACAAACTCAATATAAACCCAATCTATTGGTTGAAAAAGGAAAGAAAGTGGGGACTGGGGGACAAGTCAACAGAGTAAGTCCAACACTAGATTTGCTAGCCTCACACAGTATAAGGTGGCTATATACCAAACAAAAATGGGACCAACCCAGATATCCTCTTCTGATGTTTGTTGCCCCGAGCCGCTCTTATGTAATGCCACTGGTAAAATGTAGCAGTCGCACTGTTAAAAGTAAGGACACGTTAAACCAATGTTGTCTTCAATGTAATGCCTCCAGTAATATGAATCAATGGCACTTTTTTTCATGTCCTGCTAAATTTCCCATTAAGATAAGTTGCTTCTTTTCGTTAGAGATGCAACTGTCCTGGTCCGCCTACACTCCAGGAGCTTCACGACCAACCTTGATGTTGCTCAATTTTATTGCAACTAATGAAGAAGAAGCTCTGTGGGTTTCGTTTTCTGATGGAAATGGAACCGGGGCTGGAGCCCTTTTCTTAAAAGAAGAAGAAGAAGAAGCTGCTAGCTCATGGGACATTGCTTCCTTTTAGGTGAACTGCACCAAAAGGTCCCATGAATTGAATCATCCATGTTGGTGACTGGTGTCATCCCTTCTACGATGGCGTTGACTGCAGATATGGTTCCCATCACGAGGTATGTTCCTTTTTGGTCTGACCGTTTGCCAAAGATCCTGCATGTTGATCCTGCTCTTGTGCTACTGTTTTGGCACTGCCATGATAAAGCAGTAATGTTATTATTTTGCACCTTAATCTAGTGGCACTATTAATTTGAGGCAATGTTTTGGCACCGCTAGTGTCACTGTTTTTTTATATATCGAAAGAGGGGGTTCCCTCCGATTTCATTAAAGAAACCCAACCATAGAGAACCATTATCTGACAACATCTCAGTGTAAACGGGCAGTTATGCAACTACTACTAGAACGGACTGAGTACTAGCAGGAGACAAGTTCGCCACATAAGCTAGGCAGGTAGGGGGACGCATCACCAGCTCGACCAAGTTTGGATTACAACCCAAATGCTACCACAGAAACATCAGGGGGGAGATAGGGACTGAAAGAGCCAGCTTCAGCATCCCAGTCTAAGCACCCCCGGCCTTCATCCTTGCGACGCACGGTACACCTCATTTGCCACCTGCTCGACCCTAGTGTCACTGATAAAATGAAGTAATAATATAGTTAAAATAGAGCGAGTGTCCTCTCTATCATTTCATTTCTAATGTAGATAAAGAAAGTGCTTCTCTTTGTTAATGTATGTTTCATCAACTAGTCCCATTGTTAATGTTTAAGTGTTTCTGCAAACTGGGGTGCTTAATTTTAGTTGATCTGCACAAAAATAGAGATTTGAATGTCTCAAGGCCCCTCCTTGTACTAACGCTGTACACTGATGTTCATCACTGGCAGAAGGTGTATCGGGGAGACTTGGGTCGATTTCCAGTATGATGTAATATTTTCTTCTGTTTATTAGTGTATGTTTCATCAACTAGTGCCACTATAATGTAATCATGCCTTTTCATTATCTATGCAAACAGGGTTATTCAGCTGCATTTTGGTGGAACTACACAAATGTACGAATGGAACCGGCATATATGCAGAGTGCGAGGTGCCAAGTAAAAATTACCGACACCAACCCTGCTCCATCTAAGCATTGGCATCCACCACCATCAGTGGGATGTGTGGCGCTCACTGTGGACGGATCTTTCTCGGCAGCAAATCCTCTAACCAAATACTAGTAGCTTAGACTTAAAAAAAATACTAGTAGCTTATATTGGCAGTTTTCTAGGGGTGTACTCTTTTCTGAAAGAAGCACCAATCTATTTTTCTTTATTTGTACACAGTGTCACAACTTTGACCCAAAGGTCCAGAGCTATTTTAGGGTGATTGGCGTAGTACTCGGAGACTGATTGTAAGCATGATTTTTATTAGTTGTCACACTGATTGTAAGCATGAGCAGATGGAAGATTAGGTTAGTGCGAAGCTTACCTTAAACCCTACTGACGCCGTTGAAATGAGGCGAGCATCGAGGGAACCGTGGAGAACGGCGGGGAAGCGACATCGTGCCATTCGGCCTCCTCTTGCGGTGGGAGAACGAACACTCCTGTGGCTCCGGCTGGCTCTGCACCCTCACGAACGGCACACCGTACTCGATCGATTCGTTATCGTCTGGGTGCCCGACCTTCGACCTGTACGCCCACCACCTCCGCCTGACTTTCACCTCGGGTGAATCTGTCTGCTCCATCGCCCAGAGGAGATACTCGATGAACTCAAAGGACTGCGGCGTGACTGCCGCCGAGGAGTACATCGCCGCCCTCATCGCCGTCGTCTCGCTCTTTCGCATACATTGCCACATGGCCCTCACCGTCCTCGAAATCTCCCACTCATTGTCAAACCAAGTAAGGATCTCCTTCAACCTGGCTAACTTTGCCTAGTCGCCGCCGGCGATCTGCTTGATTCGCTGCTGCATCCCCTCCATAGATGTCCTTCTGAGTGGTCCGGTGCTAGCTTTGGAAGATGGGAGGAGAGACGGTGGTCTTGCAATAGAGAAGAGGGAGAGGCGAGATGGTGGTTTTGGAATGGAGATGATGGAGAGGAGAGGGGGTGGTTTTGAAATGGAGAAGAGGGAGAGGTGAGACGGTGGTTTTGGAATGGAGATGATGGAGAGGAGAGGTTCCCCTGCCTTTCGGTCGCTGACAGGTGGGCCCTGCGCTTGGTGGGACCCATGTGTTAGTGTCTCAATGGCAGGATGGGCTACGTCTGGGGATCCTCGTCCGAGGAGAGAGGAGGAGGTTTTGCAATGGAGAAGAGGGAGAGGCGAGACGGTGGTTTTGGAATGGAGATGATGGAGAGGAGAGGAGGTGGTTTTGCAATGGAGAAGAAGGAGAGGAGCGTGCGGGAGTACATAGAGCTGCTCCTCTGGGCCATGGAGCAAACAGATTCACCGAATCCGATCGTGAGGGAGCGGTGGTGGGAGTATCGATCCCAGATGGAGCATCGGGGGGGGGGGGGGGGGGGGGGGGGGGGGGGGGGGGGGGGGGGGGGGGGGGGGGGGGGGGGGGGGGGGGGGGGGGGGGGGGGGGGGGGGGGGGGGGGGGGGGGGGGGGGGGGGGGGGGGGGGGGGGGGGGGGGGGGGGGGGGGGGGGGGGGGGGGGGGGGGGGGGGGGGGGGGGGGGGGGGGGGGGGGGGGGGGGGGGGGGGGGGGGGGGGGGGGGGGGGGGGGGGGGGGGGGGGGGGGGGGGGGGGGGGGGGGGGGGGGGGGGGGGGGGGGGGGGGGGGGGGGGGGGGGGGGGGGGGGGGGGGGGGGGGGGGGGGGGGGGGGGGGGGGGGGGGGGGGGGGGGGGGGGGGGGGGGGGGGGGGGGGGGGGGGGGGGGGGGGGGGGGGGGGGGGGGGGGGGGGGGGGGGGGGGGGGGGGGGGGGGGGGGGGGGGGGGGGGGGGGGGGGGGGGGGGGGGGGGGGGGGGGGGGGGGGGGGGGGGGGGGGGGGGGGGGGGGGGGGGGGGGGGGGGGGGGGGGGGGGGGGGGGGGGGGGGGGGGGGGGGGGGGGGGGGGGGGGGGGGGGGGGGGGGGGGGGGGGGGGGGGGGGGGGGGGGGGGGGGGGGGGGGGGGGGGGGGGGGGGGGGGGGGGGGGGGGGGGGGGGGGGGGGGGGGGGGGGGGGGGGGGGGGGGGGGGGGGGGGGGGGGGGGGGGGGGGGGGGGGGGGGGGGGGGGGGGGGGGGGGGGGGGGGGGGGGGGGGGGGGGGGGGGGGGGGGGGGGGGGGGGGGGGGGGGGGGGGGGGGGGGGGGGGGGGGGGGGGGGGGGGGGGGGGGGGGGGGGGGGGGGGGGGGGGGGGGGGGGGGGGGGGGGGGGGGGGGGGGGGGGGGGGGGGGGGGGGGGGGGGGGGGGGGGGGGGGGGGGGGGGGGGGGGGGGGGGGGGGGGGGGGGGGGGGGGGGGGGGGGGGGGGGGGGGGGGGGGGGGGGGGGGGGGGGGGGGGGGGGGGGGGGGGGGGGGGGGGGGGGGGGGGGGGGGGGGGGGGGGGGGGGGGGGGGGGGGGGGGGGGGGGGGGGGGGGGGGGGGGGGGGGGGGGGGGGGGGGGGGGGGGGGGGGGGGGGGGGGGGGGGGGGGGGGGGGGGGGGGGGGGGGGGGGGGGGGGGGGGGGGGGGGGGGGGGGGGGGGGGGGGGGGGGGGGGGGGGGGGGGGGGGGGGGGGGGGGGGGGGGGGGGGGGGGGGGGGGGGGGGGGGGGGGGGGGGGGGGGGGGGGGGGGGGGGGGGGGGGGGGGGGGGGGGGGGGGGGGGGGGGGGGGGGGGGGGGGGGGGGGGGGGGGGGGGGGGGGGGGGGGGGGGGGGGGGGGGGGGGGGGGGGGGGGGGGGGGGGGGGGGGGGGGGGGGGGGGGGGGGGGGGGGGGGGGGGGGGGGGGGGGGGGGGGGGGGGGGGGGGGGGGGGGGGGGGGGGGGGGGGGGGGGGGGGGGGGGGGGGGGGGGGGGGGGGGGGGGGGGGGGGGGGGGGGGGGGGGGGGGGGGGGGGGGGGGGGGGGGGGGGGGGGGGGGGGGGGGGGGGGGGGGGGGGGGGGGGGGGGGGGGGGGGGGGGGGGGGGGGGGGGGGGGGGGGGGGGGGGGGGGGGGGGGGGGGGGGGGGGGGGGGGGGGGGGGGGGGGGGGGGGGGGGGGGGGGGGGGGGGGGGGGGGGGGGGGGGGGGGGGGGGGGGGGGGGGGGGGGGGGGGGGGGGGGGGGGGGGGGGGGGGGGGGGGGGGGGGGGGGGGGGGGGGGGGGGGGGGGGGGGGGGGGGGGGGGGGGGGGCAGCAAAATCGTGTATTTCGAGAAAGTGCAAATGGCCTGTAATTTTTTAGGAAAAACATAAATGGGCCGCATGGACGCTACATTATTTGTTCACCCAGCCCAGCCCAGCCTCGCCGTCGTCCACCACCTTGGATGCGCTCGGCGCGGAGTGGTCAACATGGTCAACGAACGACACCATCGGAAGTAGACTGTGCGTGGAGAGGCTGACAGCTGGGTCCATGGCCGCACGCAAGGAAATGCCTCCTTATTACGCGCAAAATAATGATTCCTCCACCTGACAGCTGTGACCCACCGGAAGGGCCTCTGTATTTCGCGAAAAACATTCCCACCGCTGACAGGTCAGACCCACCAGCTATATCTTCGCACGCAAGGAAGTGCCTCCTTATTACGCACAAAAAAATGAATACCCCCCTGCTAGCTGGGACCCACAATAGTGGGAGGCTGACTTGTGGGCCAACTAAATTGACGGGGACGGAGGGCTTTGTCAACTTAGTCAATATGAACGATTCTAGCTCCAGTGACCGTACGATGTCCATCCAACGGCCGTAGTGCCTCTTCAACCTCTGGTCTTCTTGCTCCAGCCGCCCAAAGCAGCGCCGGTCGTGCCTCGTGCTCCTGCCTCCCGTGGCCGGCTGCGATGCCGCGGAGTCCTCACCGCCCACTACTACTCCCACCGCTGGCCAGGCCATCCCTCTACTCACCCACACCCCCTGTTATTCTGCGGCGACGGCAGCCTCACACCGCAGTGAACCAGTGAACCCTCATACTCCTCTACGCGTGGGCATCCACTGCTGCGTCTTCCCCGGCTCCGCGTCGTCCCCTTCCTAGGCCTCGCCGTCGTCCACGCCCTGGTGCTCTTGGCCTGGCATGGTCAACGTGGTCAAGGAACGGCTTCCATTGGACGTGGACTGTACGTGGAGAGGCTAACAGCTGGGTCCACGGCCGCAGCAAGGAAGTGCCTCCTTATTACGCGGAAAATAATGATTCCTCCACCTGACAGCAGGGACCCACTGGACGGGCAACCATATTTCGCGAAAAAAACGTTTCCCACCTAACTGCTGGGACCTACCAGCGACATCTTCGCATGCAAGGAAGTGCGTCCGGGCAAAAAAAATGATTCGCCCCCCTGACTGCTGGGACCCACCAGCTACATCTTCGCACGCAAGGAAGTGCCTGACAGTCGGGACCCACCTGGTCGAAGCGTATGTAGCATTGTCATTCTGGTCATGAATGTGTACGTACATACTGGTCGATGTAGAGGCATGCACGTGTCGTAGTAGAGGCGCGCACGTAGCATGTACACGTACGTACAACGGCCAGGGTGCAAGAAAGTAAATACGGCCACGTACGTACATACGGGCGGGGTCTCAAACGCCTACGCGCGCGCGCGTACGTACGGCCAGGGCTCGTGTACATGGCTGGGTCAGAACGGAGAAACTGCGTCGTCGTCGTGTTCATGGGGAGGCAACGGAATGCGTCGTGTTCATCGGGAGGCAACGGAACGCATGGGAGCCAACTAGCTTGGACAGAACAACCGATGGAAACGAGGCCTGGCGTACCGCAGAACGGAGGAAACGGCCTTGTGTTCGACCGGCCACGTTCGAAACGGGATCCTGTTCATCGGGAGGGGTCTGGCGTACCGCAAAACGGAGGAAACGGACCTCCTACGGTCGAAACGGGGGTCCTGTTGATCGGGAGGGGTGTGGCGTACCGCAAAACGAAGGAAACAGACTTGTGTTGGAGCGCGACGGTTGAAACGGGGGTCCTGTTCATCGGGAGGGGTGTGGCGTACCGCAAAACGGGACTCCACGGGATACTGTTCATCTCCACCGTCGACCCCCTCCAGCCTCCACGGGCTACTGTTCATCCACCGTCGACCTCCTCCAGCCTCCACATGCGACTGTTCATCCACGGGCTCCTGTTCATCCAGCCTCCACCGCGCGCTACTCCACCGGCTACTGTTCAACCAGCCCTCTCCACGGGCTCCTGTTCAACCACCCCTCCACGGGCTACTGTTCATCCAGCCCTCCACCGTCTACTGTTCATCCAGCCCTCCACGGGGTGGTCCTGTTCATCCTGCCCTCCACGGGGTCCTGTTCATCCAGCCCCAACCGGCTCGATCGATCGGGGTCCTGTTCATCCAGAGGCAACACCACGGGGTCCTGTTCATCCACCCCCACCGGGAACTGTTCATCCAAACCCCCCCAGCAACGCTCACTGTTCATCCAGAGGCAGCATCGATCGGCATTAGTTAGCAGCAGTAGCGAAGGAATCGCTCGATCGGGTTCAGTTAACAGCCATCGATCGATCGCTCGGGTTCAGTAACGCGTAGCCTGCAGTGCAATCGCTCGGGTTCAGTTAGAGCCCAACGCCTCGCTCGGGTTCAGTTAGAGCCCAACGCCTCGCACCCACGCGCGTGCGTGTATGAGAGAAACGCGCATCGCTTGGCCCCGACCACCCATCGTTACCGGGAACACCCCGATATTTTCCTCGCCCTCGCTTCTACCATGGTTTTTTTTGTCATGGACGGCCCAAAGAATGTCATGCAGCTGCGTCTCCGGCCCGCCCAGGACGAAAAGCCCATTTTCTGTCATGATTTTTTGTCATAGAAGTAGGACCCCACCACATCTATGATGATACCGTGTTTTGTCACAATTATTGTCATAGAAGTGTCATAAGTATGACAGAAATTTTTTCGTTCGGCCCAAAATGTCACAGATGTTTCTTTTTTTTGTAGTGGGTGTTTCGCTCACGGTCCAAGTTTCGAAAGCCCAAGTACTGTATGCTCCTCTCAAAGGTCGAACCCCTTGTCACGGACCAGAGCCTCGGTCGTCAGACTCGCGGGGGAGGGGGGAGGCCCAAAGGGGGCAGGTTGCAAGAAAACAGCTCCAAAAACGAGAAGCAAAGGCGCAGACATTCACGCAGCTCATACATCATAAATTCAAACAGGCCCAAGGCCAGAGTTCATTACACCCAGTCAACCCCCAGTGGGTGGGTGGACCTGCTACCTAACAGAAATTTTTTATAAGTTAAAAAATTAGGCATCGCCTCCGCCAGAGCGCGCAGCCCCCGGGTCCGCGGAGGTGCCAGTATCCTCCTCCCCGGCGTCCGCGTTGCGGTAGACGTCCGTCTCCTCAGAGCTGCCCTCTGGGTCGTCCAGAAGCAGGCCGTAGTCGTCGGCAGGAACGACCCCGCCATCCTCCACCCGCTCCGACTGGAACTCGTCATGAAAGGCGAACCCGGCGATGTAGCTGGCCTGGGCAGCGATCCGTCCGGCCTCCGCCTGTAGCTGGCTCTCCGAGCTGGCTCGCTGGCCCATCAACGCATCCAGCGCCAAGTCCGGATGCCACGACACCACGAACCGGAGCGCCATCTCGGCGCCGGCACGAGCGGCGGAAACCCGCCACTCATGAAGGCGGTCCGGGCCCGCCTCCAACCACCGCGGCAGCCGCATGAAGCTGGTCGGCGCGACGGCACCCGGCCAGAGAGCCGCCCCATCTGCTCGCTCAAGACTCGCAGACGGGTCTCGGCAGCAGCAACGATCTCCGGGAAGGTCCAGGCCACCCGCGGGTCAGTCCCAGAGCCGACGATCCCTTGCGGGTCGCGCTGGAAGCGGACCGCCTCCTCCGCCAGCTGGCGCGTCTTCGGAAAGGCCCCTGCAGAGAAGAAAAGTGAGTCAGAAGAAAATCACTAAGGGAGGAAAGTCAGAGTCCCAACCCGGCAACAACGAAACCAAAGGAAAGCACTTACTGGAGAAGGACTCTTCCAGGTGCTGCGCTTCGAGCAACGTACCGCGCCGCTCCCGGGCAATAGTGCGGTCATGCTCCTCTAGGGCCTTCTCCAGGTCGGCGACCTTGGCAAGGGCCGCCTTCAGCTCGGCGTCCTTGTCCTCGGCCGCCTTCACGGCCTCCTCACGGAGCCGGGTCTCCTCCGCCGTGGCCACCAGCGCCTTCAGGCGCTCCACCTCGGCCTGGAGCTACACCTTGTCGTCGGCCAGCTTGCCGCATTGCTGCTCCGCCTCGGCAAGGGCCTGCTGGGCCTCCACGACCTTGGCGGCCTCCACCTTGAGGAGCTCCACCTCGGCCTCGAGGCGGCTCTTGTCACCCGCCAGCTGCACCCGCAGCCGGCTGGCCTCGTCAAGCGCCTGCCGGGCTCCTGTCGCCTCTGCCTTCGCCTTCTCCACCTTGGCCCCGAGCCGGCCGACGTCTGTGACAAGCCGGTCATAGTGAAAACCGGCCCGAATTAGCGACAAGCCAGGTCTTCCAAGACAGCACCTCGGCTGCAGATGAAGAACTCAGCAACAAAGTACTATTTTAAGATTCGACCCAACTGCTACACAGTTGGCCCGAATCTCGGGGGCTACACCCAGTGGGTGCGCTAGCGCGCCCCCACTAGAAAAGAGCATGAAAGATAAATACCTGCTGCGACGCGGAGCTGCTCCTCCTTGGCGGCGAGCCTCTCCTTGAGACGCCGGTGCGTCTCAAGGAGCCGGTTGAAGACGTTGACCCGGTAGGAGTCCAGTTGCTGCAGAAGGAAACGATCAACGCAAGCCATCAAGATAAGATTCGACCCAACTGCTACGCAGTTGGCCCGAATCTCGGGGGCTACACCCAGTGGGTGCGCTGGCGCGCCCCCACGAAGTTGAAAACATTGAAAAGAGAAAAGCAGAACGCAAACGAAAACTTACGAAGACGGCGCGATCCAGCTCCAGCGTCGCCTCGACCTCGGCCTGGGCGAAGGCCTGGATCCGGTCCGTCCGCCGTCGCAGGCGATGGGTCACGGCGGCCATCGCCGCCTCCTCCTGGGTCGGAGGTCCGAAGGGGACCTCGCTGGTCCCGCTCCGCGATGGCCGCGGCTCGGCGACCCGGCGTCCTCCGGACCTGAGCACCAGGGCGTGCTCTCCATCGGCCACCTCCCCTGAAGCCGGCGCTTTCTCCAGCGCCCTCTCCGGCACCAACACCGGCTCGGTGGGCGGAGCGGCTTGAGGCTCCATCACCGGCGGTGCCTCGCTCGCCGGCGTCCGGGACGCCCCCTCCGGCGCCGTCCATGCCGCCTCCTCCAATACGGCGTCGCCGCCGCCTCCATCGGCCCCCGCCCGCTCAACCGCGTTGGTCCACGGCGGGGTGCCATCCTCGACGACCACGACCTCCCGGTCGAGGTCTATCACGTCCGCACGGCCGCCTTGGTCGTGCTCCCCCTCCGATGACGGTACGAAAACCGTCGCCGCCACCACCGTCCCCGCTGGCATCTCCGGGCATGCCGGCTCTTTGCCGGCTCGCGCCCACACCGCCGCGGCACTGACCCAGGCCTGGGTCGACGCCGCCTCCAGCTCCGCCTCGGCCCGGTTCCGGTCCCGCCAGGCCAGGCCAGGCCTTCGGCGTCGGCTGGGTCCAGACCAAGGTCCGGGTCTGCCCGCTCCTCCTCCTCGTCCCGGTCAACGGTGCCGGATCGGCTCCTCCGGAATGCGGCGCCCTCAGCGGACACGGCGTCCGCCGCCGCCAGCGCCAGTGAGATTGGCGACCTGAAGCACAAGACAAAAATGATTACACCGAGTCGAGCGGAGCCGCTCAGCAACTCGGCTTGAACAAAAAGGGTCACTTACCCCGACACCACCAGAACGGCAGGCCTTGCCGCCCTCTCCTGTGGAGCGTCGTGCCTCCTCTTGGCGGGCGGCTTCGCACCTCCGGTCGGGTCCATCGCGCGCTTCGCGGTTGGGGCCCGTGGTGGGACGCTGTCCTTCCCATGCGGGCGCCTTGCCATCGCCGCCCCCTGAGACGACCCGGCTCCGGCCGCGCCGCCGCCTCCTCCACCCGGCGTCGCTACATCAGTGGCTCGCGTCAGCATCCCCAAAGCAGTCCCACAACCGGTGACTCAAGAAATATAAACAAGACTCACCTGCTCGGCGCCCTGCGCCCGTATCGGAGGCCGCCGCCTCCCCTCCGCCAAGGGCCTCGGGCTCCTCCGAGGCAACCCGCACCACCTGCGCCTGGACCCGGTCGTAAGGATGCCAGATGGCGTTCATAAGCACCTCTCGCGTCGCGTTGGGGCGAACAAGAAGATAAGCAGCAGCGAAGTACGGAGACCAGGGACTCACCAACGGTGCCGGGTTCGCATGGCTGTACGGGGCCTTCCCAAACTCTCAGTCAACCCCCAAGTTGGCCTTGGAGATGTCGTTGACCCGGCACGCGACCTGGTCCGCCGCCAGCCGCGTGTTCGCCATGCGGTTGGGGTCGTGGAGGCCGGTCATCTGACCGATGAGGTGACTGCGCTGCTGCAGCGGCAGCACCCGCCGAACGATGAAGGCGGTGATGAGGTCCGTGCCGGTGAGCTTCTCCCGTTCCTTCATCACCGACACCCGCTCGCACAGGTTGAGCACCTCCTGCGACGGGTGCTTGGGGTAGTACCCCCAGTTCTGCTTCCCTCACGGCGGCGAGTTGATGAACGGCGGAAGGTTGATGCGGTCCTCGCCGAGGTTGCGGACGTAGAAGAAGGAGTTCTGCCATTTCTTGGCAGAATCCTCCAGCGGCATCCTCGGGCAGTCGGCGCCCGACCGCTTGGTGATGACGGCCGCCCCGCACTCGGACATCACCCCGGCCATCGGCCCCTGCTGCTTCAGGGAGAAGAAGCGCACCTAGAGGTCGATCGAAGGCTTGACCCCCAGGTACCCCTCGCAGAGGGTGACGAAGCCGGACAGCTGCACGATGGCGCCGGCGCCGAGATGGTGGGGCTGGAGCCGGAAGAACTCCAGAAAGTCACGTAAGAAGCCGCTCGCGGGCAGCCCAAACCCGCGCTTGAAGTGCGGCAGGAAGACCACCCTTTTCGAGCCCTCGGGCCGTCGCTCCCGCTCGCCCTGTGGGAGGCACGCCTTGACCTCCTCCGCCCTCGGCAGGTGCCTGGTGTCACGGAGGTAGGCGATGTCGTCATGGGTGACGGTCGAACCCATCCATGATCCTGACGGCAGCGGCATCGACCCGAGCGCGGAAGAAAGAAGGAAGAAGATGGCAAGAGAGCTCTGCTCAAGACAGTGGGCGTCGCAGCTAGCGGCGGTCGTCAGAGGCAGAGGGAGGATGAAGAGGCAGGGGGCGCCAGCATGAATGATCTCCGCCGCTCCCTTCGCCCCCAATTTATAGGCCACGATTTGAAACGTGGGGAAGTGGGATCGTTTGCGCTCGCCCCTCCCACTTCCCCGCAATAAGTGCGCATGTACGCACGCAGTAAATGCCTGGAGAATGGCAACCAACCCACGGACACCGCAATAAATCCGCGCGCGTGGGCCGAGGGTGCGCGGCGGCCCCTCCGGCTCCCAGGCGCCATGTGGCGGCCGCGCGAAGCCCAAAAGATTGCCCAAGATTCATCGAACTCCTCGGTTTCCCTCCACGAGCGGGATGCCGCGATCCGGCTTCCGGAAGCCAGCACACAGTGGGTGTTGCCAGACCCGGCGGTCACCAAATCCGCCTCAGCAAGGGGGGAAACTGCGAAGGCCCTCCCATCTGAAGACGGCGGACCTTCATAGCTTCGGGGACTACTGTCGGGGGGATGAACCCCAGGCAGGCAACGGAACCCGGATCCTTTTCAAAAATAATGGGGCCAGCATCGCCCCTCAATCCGGCGCGCACTTGGCCGGGTCGCTCAACCCGGCCAAGCCCTGCGACCCGGCCGAGCTCTGCAACCCGGCCAGACTCCTCAACTCGGCCCCAACAACCAAGCTCAAGACTTCCCCAACAAGCCAGCATCGCCCTTGGCGTGTTCTCCAAACCTGGCCAAGGGTCAGCGGCCATCCCATCCCAGCCGTACGATGGGATGAGTCTCCACCAACTGATGACCGAAGCCACAGTGCCCCGCCCATGCCTCTGGCCAGTCGGACGAGGCAGCAGTGCCCCCCACCTACCCGCTGACCAGGGCTGGCGTGGCAATAGTGCACCCGACGTCACCCATGATGCCGGCAAGCGGTGACCTGACAGAGCGCCACAGTAGCCGACTCGACTCGGCCACGCCCTGACGATCGACAAGATGGCACACAGTGCCCCCTAGGCGCATGGGGCCCACGCCCGGCGAACCCTGGTACCCGGCAGGTCCCAGCACCGGGTTCCTGGACACTTACAACCCGGCCCTACGGCCTTGTAACATTACCCTTGTACCCTTGGGGGGTTGACCTATAAAACCCCCCAGGAGCCCTCGTGCATACGGGCAAGCAATGCAACACACTCACCCATCCACCCACTCACGCGTCTAGCAAGCAACACCCGAGGAGAGGGAGCAGCCTAAGCCTTGGCCTGACCTCCTTCTTCCTCCATACAGCTCTAGGAGCAACTCTGTACTGTTACATATAAACCACACTCGGCAGGACTAGGGGTGTTATCTCTCCGGAGAGCCCCGAACCTGGGTATGTCTTGCGTCCCGCGCTCGCTCATGCCGACCTCGCCTCTGGAGCCCACCAGTTCCCTCGAGCCTCCTCCTATCTTTAGCCATCCCTTGGCATCTGCCGTGCGCCCACCACGACACTACTACTACGGGGAACTATTCATCCACAACCAACCAACCGGCTCAACTCACCACGTCTTGGCTCGGTCTACGTACCGTGCGCTTGGTAGCAATGGTCGTTGTTCACCGAAGGCAAGCCAACACCGGCTGGCTACGTCTCGCACGGGGGCTCAATCGGCTTTAGTAAGCAGCAGCGATCGATCGCTCGGGTTCAGTTAGCAACTAGAGTAAAGGAATCGCTCGGGTTCAGTGAGCAGCGAATGAATCGCTCGGGTTCAGTTAACAGCCAAGGGATCGATTGCTCGGGTTCAGTAATGTAGCTAGTGCTATCGCCCGGATTCAGTTAGCCAACGTCTCGCTCAGGTTCAGTTAGCCAACACCTTGCACACACGCGCGTACAAGAGAAACATGCAAACCATAGTGCATCGCTTAGCCGCGACCAACCACTGTAACCGGTAACTCCCTGATATTTTCCTCGCCGTCGCTTCTACCATGATTTTTCCATCATGGACGGCCCAAAGAATGTCATGCATGTGTGTCTCCAGCCTGCCCAGGATGAAAAGCCAATTTTCTGTCACATTTTTTGGTCATAGAAGTAGGAGCCCACCACATCTATGATGATACATGTTTTTGTCACAATTATCATCATAGAAGTGTCATAAGCATGACAGGAAAAAAATCGTTCGGGCCATAATGTCACGGATGTGTATTTTTTGTATAGTGCTTTAGCCAGCTCCACTCAATGATTTTTTCCCTCTACCTGCATCTAAAATTACATCATGCCTTATTTATGCCTCTCTAGGACCACACCCACTTCACCTATAACCTGGAATCTAGACCCTTCTTGGACACTAATGTCAAAGGGGAGAGAGATGCACATCAAATCTTATTAAAATCTTTTTTATGTCAAAGGGAATATCCTAAAGGAAGAGAGATGCATTTTATAAGAGGAGAGAATCTTGCATGTTCCTAAGAGGGGAGAAACATGTTGATTTCTTTGCGATAGTAATTTCCTATAGTTACTCCTTTTTCTACTCTGATTTTGTCTCACCCTACCCACTCCCAATATCATATCCTAAAGATTCAGGGGGAGCGGAAGTTCAAGTTTAGGGAAGAAAAATCCTTGGAATTATATTGTAAATCTTGTTTGATCTTTTGGGGACATGATTGCATCTAAAGAAGTACTCACTTAGTGATCCTTACCTCATACATGTCATCCCAATCTTGGTACAATTGTTGGTCTTGTGTCCTATCTTGGAGAAATTCTCTTGTGTTATCTAACCATGTTTTCTCAAGCTTATCTCTTCAAGAATTTGATCAAGAACCTCAAGGTAAGTATATGCATCACACTCATGTGCATGATAATCGCTTCCTTGTTGCACATATTTTCTGCAAGAAAGAATCATGGACATGAAGTTATTTTTTCATCATGTTGCTCCGATGCATATAGCCAAGATACATGTAACTCATTATTCACTCCTTCCTCTTGTGCACTCACATTTCATGAGCTATTATCACTTACATGTTTGCACACTTGTAGGGGGAGCATATGCATGTTACATGTCTTCTCAAAGCTTTAATACACTAGCTGCTATACTCTTACTTGAAGATTTTATGTATGTTGTCATCAATTACCAAAAAAGGGGGAGACTGAAAGCACACTTGCTCCCTTGGTGGTTTTGGTAATTAATGTCAACATACATATTTGTTGGACTAATACTTTTATCTAGTATACTTCAGATAAGTTCAATAGTGGCATGGCAAGGACATGAGGATGTGGACCCCTTCAAAATGCTAAGTACAAAGATTGGCAAAGCCCCAAGACTCTACATTTTTGGTTAAGTGATCCAAGATCACATTGAGTCCATAGGAAAGACAATACTATTCAAAGGGGATCAGGTTTTGAACATGACTAAATTGCTAAAAGTGCTTAGTGATATTGCTCCAAAATCCTCAACTACTTCTCCACTTCACTTCTATACAAAACTCTAATGTCCATCTCGGTCCCACCAAAATCTTCCCATCCGAACCCACCGAGATGACCCCATACATTGCCACATGCCAAACCCAAACATTTAAGTACAGTCGATTCGGATCCCTGCCTCACCGACATGGCCCCACCAAGTTTCTGTAATGAGGTAAGGAATTACCAAGATGAAACGATTGGAACTACCAAAATGAGGTCTTGCCCTAGCCATTGCACTCCGGTCTCACCGAGATGTTCTGATCGGTCTCATCGAAACCTTCAATAGTCAAGTCTTTTACACAAGTCGGTCTCACTGAGATTTCTGAATCAGTGTCACCGAGTTGGACAAAAACTTGTAATGGTTGGATCTTTGGGTGAAGGCTATATATACCCCTCCACCACCACCTACTCTCTAAGAGAGCCATCAGAACAAACCAGTACTTCCATTACTCATTTTCTGAGAGAGAACACCTACTCATGTGTTGAGATCAAGAGATTACAATCCAACCATTTAAACCTTGAATTCTATAGCCTTTCCCAAGTTGCTTTCCATTCAATCCCCTCTCCTACGAAAGCCAAATCTGTGAGAGAGTGATTGAGTATTGGGGAGACTATCATTTGAAGCACAAAAGCAAGGAGTTCATCACCAACAACACCATCTATTACCTTTTAGAGAGTGGTGTCTCCTAGATTGGTAAGGTGTCACTTGGGAGCCTCGAAGAGATTGTGGAGTTGAACTAAGGAGTTTGTAAGGGCAAGGAGATCGCCTACTTTGTGAACATCTACCCGAGTAAGACTTGTCCTTCATGGGCGTAAGCCACGATGGAATAGACACGGATGCTTCTTCATGGACCCTTCATGGGTGGAGCCCTCCGTGGACCCGCGCGACTGTTAACCTCCGTGGGTTGAAGTCTCCATCAACATGGATGTATGATAGCACCAACTATTGGAACCACGCCAAAAATCTTCGTGTCTTCATTGCGTTTGATCCTCCGTCTCTACCCTTCACTTTTTGAACAATTGCATGCTTACTATTTTCGCTGCTCTATCTCTAGATATGCACGTGTAGGAAGTCTTGGTGATATCTTAACTAGTGCCAAAATCTGCCCAAACTTCAAGAATACTAAAAACTACACTTATGATTGGTTAAGAGTCTATTCACCCCCCTCTAGACCCATCTTATTCGATCCACCAGTTTCTTAAAACCAACTTTGGGCTCGGGGCTACTGCTTATTACGCTCCTATGTGTACTTTCGCAGTTGTATCTTTTTATAGTCTTCGGACAGTCCTTTCTAGCAATGTCCGATGAGGGATACTGGACAGGCTAAGTGTCAAACTAAAGTGCCTATAAAATGGTAAGTAAGGACGTATGGAACATTGTAACGCCCCGAGACCGATGCGCCAGATGTCTTCCAGTTATTCGCCGTCGTTGCCATGTCATTCGCTTGCATGTTGCACTTTGCCATGTCATCATGTGCATTTCATCTGCATGTTTTTCAAAACTTGCATCCGTCCGGGCCTTCCAGTTCTCCCCGTTGTCCGGGGGCGTATTGGCGATAGAATAAGTCGCAGCTCCATTGTGGGCCCAACCCATCCTCAACTTCCTAGTAAACAGAGAGCTGCCGACTGATGAGATCTCGGCAAGACAAGTTCAACGCCGAGCCAGAGCATACACAATAATTAACAGAGAACTCGTTAAGCGTAGCGTCACTGGAGTCTTCCAGCGCTGCGTCGAGCCAGAGAAGGGCATAGTAGTCCTCAAGGACATCCACCAAGGCGAATGCGGCCACCACGCGGCCTCAAGATCACTTGTCGCCAAAGCTTTCCGCCATGGTTTCTTCTGGCCGACTGCTTTGGAAGACGCCAAGGAATTAGTCAAATGCTGCAAAGGGTGCCAAGTCTTCAGCTCCAAGCAGCACCTGCCGGCTTCTGCACTCAAGACCATCCCCCTCACCTGGCCCTTTGCCGTCTGGGGGTTGGACATGGTGGGCCCATTCAAGACGGCGCGTGGTGGAATGACACATCTGCTTGTCGCCGTGGACAAATTCACCAAGTGGATTGAAGCAAAGCCAATCAAGAAGCTGAACGGGCCGACTGCCGTGACATTCGTCGCAGATATCACCACCCGTATGGCATACCACACAGCATCATCACCGACAACGACGCAAATTTTGCCAAGGGAGCACTGGCACATTTCTGGGCGACACAGGGCATCCGACTGGACTTAGCGTCCGTTGCCCACCCGCAGTCAAACGGCCAAGTCGAGCGAGCAAACGGCCTCATCCTCTCCGGCATCAAGCCCCGACTGGTCATACCAGTCGAGCGTTCGGCCGGCAGCTGGCTCGATGAGCTGCCACCGACTGTCAGAGGAGAAGAGAAGGATTGTAGGAGAAGAGATAGCCCGGCTCCTGGCAGCCGGCTTCATTATGGAGGTGCTCTTTCCAGAATGGCTTGCCAACCCGGTCCTTGTATTGAAGAAAAACAACAAATGGCGCATGTGTATAGATTACACCAGCCTCAACAAAGCCTGCCCCAAAGATCCGTTTGCTCTACCCCGAATTGATCAAGTAATAGACTCCACAGCCGGATGCGAGCTGTTGAGTTTCTTGGATGCATACTCAGGCTACCATCAGATCAAGTTGGATCCAGCCGACCGCCTGAAGACCGCCTTCATCACACCATTCGGAGCTTTCTGCTACCTGACTATGACATTCGGCTTGAGAAATGCCGGTGCCACTTTTCAGCGTTGCATGCAAAAATGCCTCCTCAAGCAACTCGGCAGAAATGCCCATGTCTATGTAGACGATATTGTGGTGAAGACGGAGAAGCGTGGCACCCTGCTGGAAGACCTCAGAGAAACATTTGCCAACTTGCGCTGATTTCAGATCAAGCTCAACCCTGAGAAATGCGTGTTCGGAGTACCAGCAGGCCAACTTCTAGACTTTTTGGTCTCCGAACGCGGCATCGAGTGCAACCCAGTGAAGATCAAGGCCATAGAGAGAATGGAGATTCCTACCAAGCTGCGAGACGTCCAGAAGTTTACCGGGTGCTTGGCCTCCCTAAACCGCTTCATCAGCCGGCTAGGAGAGAAGGCTCTCCCCCTGTACCGACTCATGAAGAAGTCCACCCACTTCGAGTGGAACGACCAAGCAGACCAAGCTTTCCACGAGTTGAAGAAGATGCTGACCACGCCGCCTGTCCTGGTAGCGCCGTCTAAGAAAGAGCCCATGCTCCTTTACATTGTCGCGACTAGCCGAGCGGTCAGTACAGTTATTGTGGTCCAACGCCCAGAAGAAGGCCGGGCTCAGTTAGTCCAGAGGCCGGTATATTATTTGAGGGAAGTACTATCCACGTCGAAGCAAAACTACCCGCACTTCCAGAAGATGTGCTATGGAGTATACTTTGCCGCCAAGAAGCTGAAGCCCTACTTTCAAGAGCATCCCATCACGGTCGTATGAACTGCCCCGCTTGCCGAGATCATAGGCAGCCGTGATGCATCTGGCCGGGTGGCTAAGTGGGCCATTGCGCTGGCTCCTTACATGATCTTCTACCAGCCTCGCACTGCCATCAAGTCCCAAGCATTGGCCGACTTCCTTGTCGACTGGGCCGACACCCAGTACCTACCACCGGCTCCCGACTCCACTCATTGGCGGATGCACTTCGATGGATCCAAGATGCGCACCGGCTTGGGAGCCGGCATCGTCCTCACCTCTCCCAAGGGCGACAAACTCAGATACACACTGCAAATTCATTTTGCCGCCTCCAACAATGTGGCCGAGTACGAGGCGCTCATACACGGGCTCCGGCTAGCCAAAGAGCTCGGCATACGCCGGATCCTGTGCTATGGCGACTCGGATCTGGTAGTCCAACAATCATCTGGCGACTGGGACACCAAGGACGCAAACATGGCGAGCTACCGATTCCTCGTCCAGCAAATCAGCGGATACTTTGAAGGATGCGAGTTCCTCCATGTGCCACGGGCCGACAACGAGCAAGCAGATGCCCTAGCACGGATCGGCTCCACCCGACAAGCTATACCAGCCGGCGTCTCTCTTCAATGCCTCCTCAAACCGTCTGTCAAGCCGTCTCCAGAATTAGACTCCATCTTCGTACCGCCTGCCCCTGATGCAGTCGTAACCAACTTGGCGAACCCAGCAGGCGGCTCGGGGACTTCGACAGGCGGCCCGGGGACTGCCGTAGTCGCACCCGGCTCGGGGACTTTAGAACCCGGCCCGGGGACTGCAGCAGTCGGCCCGGGGACTGCAGCAGTCGACCCGGGGACTGCAACGACACAACAGGCGGTGGCCGACTCCAACTCTTCAGCACCCAACCCACCCACCCTGGTCGCAGTAGC
>JAAAWM010010550.1:0-44223 GCA_036873465.1 Thinopyrum obtusiflorum
GTGTCGCGGTAGAGGATGTTGATGCTGCTGCCGCCATTGATGAGGACTCGCGAGAACTTGCATGTGCGCCAGGGCGCGACGATGGTGGGGTCGAGGACGAGGGCGTAGCCACCTGGGTTTGGGATGACGGTCGGGTGGTCTTCCTGGGTGCAGGTGACCGGGTGATCCGACCAATGCATGTACTCCGGCTTGGCCGGGATGACGGTGTTCACTTCCTGCCAGAGCAGGCGCTTGCTACGTTTGTCGTTGCCAAGGCTGGTGAAGATGACGTAGGTCATGTTCTGGTCGGGATAGACGTCATCGTGCATCGCACCATTAGCCGGTGGCGGAGGTGGAGGTGGCGGAGGCGGCGGTCCCGCTCCGGGAGCCGGAGCCGGAGGAGGCGCGATGTCGCCCCTCATGATGCGCTTGGTGATGGCGCATTGCCGGAGCGTGTGCGTGGACGGCCTCGCGCCGCTGTGGTGCTTGCAGGGAGTGTCGAGCATCTCCTCAAAGCTCATGGCGGGTTGCCACGCCGTCTTGCCAGTTTGCCGGTGCTTGGCGGCCGGCTCAGTCGCGGGTGCCTGCTCGGTGGCCGTGACAAGGCGGTTGTCGTAGCGCTGAGCCGGCTGATCGGCCTTGCGCTTGTTGTTCTGCTGGTTGTTCTGCTGGCGGCTGCTTTCATTGGACGGCTTTGGGGGCGGGACCGGCTTTGCTTTGCCGGCTTCGTCCAGCGCCACCTGGATCTTCGTGGAGGAGTCGGCATTGGCGTACTTGTCCGCCATGACCATGAGCGCAGCCATGGTGGCCGGCTCAGAGCGTAGGAGCTTGTGCTTGAGGAGGGTGCCATCCCGGCAACCGCTGATGAAGTACTGGATGGCCTGGACCTCATGGACACCCTCGCAGCTGTTCTGGAGTTCGGTCCAGCGTGCGAGGTACTCGCGGCCGGTCTCCGTCGACCTCTGCACGCACATGGCGAGCTGGCTGGGGCGGTCGGGCCGCTTGTAGGTGCCGATGAAGTTGCGCACGAAGGCCTGCTCGAAGTCCACCCACGCGTTGATGTTGCCAGCCGGCAGGCTATTCAACCACGTGTGGGCTGAGACCTGGAGCATGAGCGGGGCGTAGTGCATGGCGAGGCGGCGATTGCCGCCCGCAATGCCGATGGCGGTGGTGTAGTCGATGAGCCAGTCCTCTGGCTTGACGGTGCCATTGTACTTTGGGGTGTCACGGGGAAGCATGAACCCTTTGTGGAAGGGCTCATTGAGGGAGTCCTGGACTAAGGGGTCCTCGGGCGTCCGGCCTGTTAGCCATGGGCCGGACTGATGGGTTGTGAAGATACAAAGACCGAAGACTCTTACCCGTGTCCGGATGGGACTCTCCTTGGCGTGGAAGGCAAGCTTGGCGACCAAATATGAAGATTCCTTTCTCTGTAACCGACTTTATGTAACCCTAGATCCCTCCGGTGTCTATATAAACCGGAGGGCTAGGTCCGTAGAGGCCAATACTCATCATCATAGTCATATAGGCTAGACTTCTAGGGTTTTAGCCATTACGATCTCGTGGTAGATCAACTCTTGTAACACTCATATTCATCAAGATCAATCAAGCAGGAAGTAGGGTATTACCACCATAGAGAGGGCCCGAAGGGGGGGGGGGGGGGGGGGGGGGGGGGGGGGGGGGGGGGGGGGGGGGGGGGGGGGGGGGGGGGGGGGGGGGGGGGGGGGGGGGGGGGGGGGGGGGGGGGGGGGGGGGGGGGGGGGGGGGGGGGGGGGGGGGGGGGGGGGGGGGGGGGGGGGGGGGGGGGGGGGGGGGGGGGGGGGGGGGGGGGGGGGGGGGGGGGGGGGGGGGGGGGGGGGGGGGGGGGGGGGGGGGGGGGGGGGGGGGGGGGGGGGGGGGGGGGGGGGGGGGGGGGGGGGGGGGGGGGGGGGGGGGGGGGCGGCTGAAGCCGGACGACGGCCGGGTTGCGGGGGAGGATCATGCCGGCGCCGATCTTCCGGGGCCGGCTCGTCGGCCAAGCCACCGGCAGTCGCTGGAGTGTGGTTGCGCCAGGTCCAGGTGCGGCCGGAATGAGCTTCGCCGGATGGCGAAGACGCCATGTTCTGCTGCTCGGGGTCGTTGGGGTGGCGTGAGGCGGATCCCGCGGGCTTGTTGAGGCAGTCCTGCTACGCGTTGGCGTCGTCGAGAAGCTCGTTTACCCGCTGCAGGCGGTCTTTCAGCTCCTCGCCCTGCAGCTGGTCCAAGCCGACTGCGGCCGCCTGTGTGGCGCGCATATTCTTCACGGAGGTCTCGCAGACGGGCGGGAGCGCGCCAAGGGCGCGGCCGATGGCGCAGCCCCGGGCCCGCACATCGGCGACCCGGCTTGGCTCGGCAGCGGTAGGCGTGAAGCCGTAGGTGGCCTCGCGCTCCCGCTGAGCGGAGTCCAGATGATGCTGCATGGCGGCGAGTGTTTTGGACAGGTCCAGCAGGCACTGATGATCTTCTTCCAGTCGGGCCCGGGTCTCGGCGACATTGGAGGCGTCGACATCGGTGGCGATGGGAACGCGGAGGCTCTGTATCATGGCGCACGGCGGGTTGGGCGCGTTGGCGTGATCCTCTGCGGCCTTGGCTTCGGCGGCCTTCCTCACAGCGCTGGACGAGGAGGAGCCAGTGTCGGTGGCGAACACCTCCACTCGGACGGCGAGGTCCATCGCCCCGGCGGAGAGGTCGTCGCCGAGGGGAATGGGGGAGTAGGAGATGTCAAGCACCCCCCTGGGGTACTCGTCGACCGTGGGTATGTCGGAGATGCGCAGCACGGCGAAGGAGGCGGCGAGCACATTGATGACGTCGCTCGCCAACGTGACGGGCTCGTCGGAGTCGGAGAGGAGCCCCGTCTGGAACATGTCTCCGGCCAGGACCTCGAGCTGCCCCACGGTGGGTGCCAACTATCGTGGTGGGCGCACGGTAGATGCCAAAGGATGGCTAAAGAGAGGAGGAGGCTCGAGGGCACCGGTGGGCTCCAGAGGCGAGGTCCACATGAGCGAGCGAGGGACGCAAGACATACCCAGGTTCGGGGCTCTCCGGAGAGATAACACCCCTAGTCCTACCGAGTGTGGTTTATATGTAATAGTACAGAGTCGCTCCTAGAGCTGTTTGGAGGAAGGAGGAAGACTGGCCAAGGCTTAGGCTGCTCCCCTTCCTGGTGTGTGTTCTACTGATCGTGTGAGTGTGTGGTGTGTTGTACGAGTGCGTCTGCCCGTGTACATGAGGGCTCCTGGGGGGTTTATAGGTCAACCCCCAGGGTTACAATGGTAAAGATACAAGGCCGTGGGGCCGGGTTGTCATCGTCCGGGAAGCCGGTGCTGGGACCTGCCAAGTGTCAGGGCTCGCCGGGTTCTCCGGGCGCGGGCCCCGTGTGCCAAAGGGCACTGTTCGCCATCTTGTCGATCGTCACAGAGTGGCTGGGTAGAGTCCGCTACAGTGGCGTACCGCCAGGTCGCCGTCTGCTGGCGTCAGTGGTGATGACGGGCGCGATGTAGCCACGCCGGCCTCGGTCGGCGAGGTAGGTGCGGCACTGTTGACATGCCTCTGCCGATCAGAGGAGTTGGTGGGGTACTGTGGCCATGCTCGTCCCCTTAATATAGACTCGTCCCATCACACACCTTGGATGGGACGGAAGCTGGCCCGTGGCTGGGTTGAGGAACACGCCACGGGGGAGTTGGCTTGCTGGGGAAGTCTTGGTTCGCCGGGTTCCGCCGGCTTGCATCAGCCACCAGGGCCGGGTCGCCGTCTTTAACGGGTCGAAGAGTTCGGCCGGGTTGACGAACCCGGCCAGTGCGAGCCAGATTGAGGGGCGATGTCGGCCCCGATGTTTTTGAAAATGATCCCGGTTCTGTTGCCTGCCCGGGGTTCATCCCCCCGACATTATGGCCCGACCATAATGGGTCGTTAATAGGCCGAAATGTATAACGGGCTTAATTCTATCGACAGGCATCATGGGTCTTTAATGGGCCGTATTTGATGACGCTATGAGAACAACCCAACGGGTTAATGGGCCACAAACGGGCCGACTATAACCACGGGCTGAATTTGGCCCACAAGCAGAATAGGCCAGTAACGGGCCATAAGTAACCGAATGCTGGAAATGAGCCCAAGAATAAATGGGCCCTTAGAAGGCCGAAAGGTAACACGGGCTAGAAACGGCCCAACGGAATAATGGGTCGTTAATGGGTGTAAAGCGTTATACTGTTCATTATGGGCCAGTTTCACCACGGGCCTTTAAAGGGCCAAGACTTACAAAGGGCCTCGTATGGGCTGAAAGATGTCATGGGCCATACATGGGCCGGAAGTTACAACAGGCTAGAATCATATTGGACGGCCTAGATAACGCTACTGGGCCTAATGCGGATAGGCCATAACGGGCCATGAGTTAGCGGGCTGTAAATGGGCTATATGCGAACAAGCCATTAACAGGCTTTCCATAGACCAGCCCGCTACCTTTTGACCAAGTCAAACGGGCTGGCCTTTTCACCTGAATGGGCCTCTGTCGGGCCATGCCACGTGTCAACGTATCATAGGCACCTCCCGTCCAATGAGTGGATGACATCTGTCCCAACGCTGAGCCGACACGTGGTTCCTCTGGCCATTGAGAATTTTACACGTGGAAAATCCCCATTGGTCCGAGCTGTTAATGGGTTATCGGATCCAAACTAGAACCCGATAGCTTAACGGCGACCCGTTACGGTGGATGCCATGTGTCGGTTACCCTTGACGAAAGCACTTCCATGACGCGCCATTTATCGTCATGGAAGTGGACACTTCCATGATGATAATTTTGGTAATGTCATGGAACACTTCTACGACAGCACAGGTATGACTATCTTGATTCTGTCATAAAATCATCATGGATGTACATGCATGACAGAAAACATGACCTACTGTGACAAACACGTATCATCACGGAAGTGTATTTTTTTGTAGTGCGTAGTCTGTGGTGAACTACTCACACATCATTGGAGGGTAACAAGGTTGATGTAGAAGCCCTCCGTGATCGATCCCCCCTCCGAAAGAGTACCGGAAAAGGCCTCCATATGGGATCATGGAAGAACAGAAGCTTGCGGCGGCGGAAAAAGTGTTTCGGGTGGCTCTCTATTGGTTTCAGGATTTATGGGAATTTATGGAGTTGGAATTAGGTCAAACGGAGTTGCGAGGGTCCCACAAGCTCAGGAGGTGCACCCCTAGGGGCGCGCCGTGTGAGCTTGTGGCGCTCTCGTACCTCCCCTGGTCTCCTCCCGAGGCTCCTAGGGTCCCTTCTAGTCCAGAAAAAATCTACATAAAGTTTTATCGTGTTTGGACTTTGTTTGGTATTGATTTCCTAAAAAAATATGCAGAAAACAGCAACTGGCACTGGGCACTGAGTTAATAGGTTAGTTCCCAAAAATGATATAAGTTGCATATAAAGCATCTAAGATTGATAATATAATAGCATGAAACAATCAAAAATATGGATACTTTGGAGAGGTATCACCTGCATTAGAGAGCTCATGCATGGATCATTTCATTAATGATGAAGTGACGCAGCTAGCAAGTACACTTTATGGTGGCCTCGTTCAACTTTCACACACACCAGCTACATCTCAACTGCCAAATGGACCAACTTCTTTGGCCAAAGACCCATATGCTGCCAATCGACCATCTTCTCAGCAAAGGAGCCATATAGTGCGAAGCCCAATCCCATCGTGAATTAGCAAAAAAACTCCCTCTAAACTCAAATATAGTGTATTGTGAAAACTCATAGGCATAGTTTGTAGTTAGTGGATGATGCATAAATCGTAGTAATACCTTATGTTGTCAAATAATAATAAATTTGACTTACTTTAAGGAAATTTACAGGACGTCTTGGCTTTCATTCCACGAGACCATTAAGGTGCAAAGATATACTTTTTTTGCCTATGTCGTTAATGAATGTTGGCATTTATTTGTCGAGTGTTGATGTACTATACATGCATGTATGTGATGATATGGACCCATGCATGTAGCTATAATACTGATACTTCTTTCATTTTTGATATACAACTATATGTGTATGCTAGTGTATGGTGTAATGCAACAAGGGGTTGTGTCGGTGTCAAAACTGGTGGACCTCGGGGTAGGGGGTCCCGAGCTGTGGATCTTGGATCGAGGGTAACAGGAACTAAGGAGACGATGTTTACCCAGGTTCGGGCCCTCTCTATGGAGGTAAAACCCTATGTCCTGCTCTTGTTTTATATTGAAGATGTATCAAATACAGAGTTGATCTACCTCGAGATCGTAATATGTGGTCTAACTCTAGGGCTAGGTGAATGATATTGTGTTGATCTCCCCTCTACCGGCTAAACCCTATGGCTTATATACACGCCAGGGAGGGTATCTAGGGTTACAAGGTCGGCATCTAGGAGCAAGGCGGCAGTAGAGATCTTGGAGTATATGTCAAGTCTTCGGTGGAGATAGTCTTGATCATGCCTCCAGTGTATAGCTTCCGGAGTCCATCTTGAATACGAGTGAGGGCCCATCGGCCCAGCCCGAGGAGCATGGACCGACTAGGTTAGTACCCCCTTATCCAGGACATCGTCGGTAGCCCCCAAACTGGTCTTCTATGCCGAGGATGACCTTCTTGACAATAACAACCTCGGATCCGAAGTCCTTGGCTTGACAGACGAGTTCCACCTTATAATCCTTGGACCACTCCTTTAAAAGAGCGATGCTAGCCGAGGCTCAAACGAACTTGTACCCTTTGTCCGAAGAGATTAGATAACTTAGCCTCGAAGGCCAACCATCTCGGTGTGAACAGTTCCACTTAGCCTGACAACTTTATCGAAACGGCTCACCCCACGACAGGTCGAGCAGTTACTGCTTCCCACAAATCACAGCCCAAGGCGGCCTTTTTAGTGGCACGTCCCATCGAGGTGGAGATCGTGCCCGTTTTCTTAGGGATATCATCAAGATTTTGTTTCTCCCCATATGCTTAAGCTTAAGGCATCTTTGGTGGGAGTGGCGTGTTTATCGGTGCAGTAAGGGGGACTCTTGGCCTTTCATCGGCCTATAAGAGCAAAAGGGAGGACAACGCAACCTACTACTCTCCCATTCTCCCCATCGACTGCTTCGTCTAGCTCCGGCGCCTAGATCCGATCCCACACCCTTTTCCTTTAGCGAGTCCAACCTCCTCCACCAGCCATGGCCGACACCCTCAAGGGGCACTGGGGTGGTTCCATCATGACGGATGGCACCATCCTAGAGCTACCACTAGTGGAAAATGTTCTAGCCACAACTTTCATTGGTGGCGCGCCATTTTCCATCCACGCCAGCACTATTATTTTCAAATAGTGCTGGCGTAGGCCAAATCAGCACGTCAGCTTTACAAGCATAGTGCTGGCGTTGCTTTTTTTGGAAATGCCACAAATCTATTGGCCCATATGCACTCACCGTTTGGAAAGCACTGGTGATGTTGGTTTTCTTTGCATGCCATAGTTAGTTTATTAGTGCTGGCATTCTTTTTCTTTGCACGCCAGAAACACTTTTCCCATTTGATCAAGTGTTTTAAGTATTTAATTATATTATGCTTTTTTTGTCATCATTATTTTTACAGTTTTTATTTCTTTACCACCAGTTCAAATTTTGAGTCTTTTATTTTGTCAAGTTTTTCATTAATTTTAGTCTTTTTTTATTTGGCCTGTGATTAGCTATGGCGTTGCCATTTTATCCAACGCCAGCGATAACCTAGTAAAACTTAGTAAATGACCTGAGTCACCGCTCTCTCATTTCACACCCCACCCGGCCCAGTCGTAGACACAACTCCCGCTGGACCAAAGCCGCAGCCCCGTCGCTGCCCCGTCGACGCCCCGTCGCCGCCCCTCGCCGGCACCAAGGTTAGATCCACTACTCCTCCGTTCGTGGACACGCCAGATGGCCGGGATTTGCTTTGTGTCATGTATATTTCAAAGATAGTTGCATGGATTGCTTTGTGTAGAAATTGTAGTGATAATCGTCTGATTGCTATTGTATACAATCCGATATTTATAATGCATTTTTACTTGTGTGTCTCCCCTCCGTTGGCGGATCTGAGCTAGTCTTGTATGGGACTCTTATACATTCATACAGTATTTGATTCATCCAAATTTAATACTTATCCGCTACTGGCAGTCACACCAGACTTCCATCTCTATATTCTTCAAAGTTATTATTTTAGTTTTCTTTCCACATTTCTGTATAGGTTGAGTGGTATATGTAAATCAAATAGCTTTGCATATAGAAGTTATTCTTATGTATGCTAGTATGTGTGTATAGAAGTCAGTTTGCTATATCTTATTTATCAAAATAGATTCATAATTTTATCTATTCTACTTAATTAACAAAATCATGTCTTTCCAACACATGCACCATTCACTATAAAAGTATCTGATTTTGTTTTGATACAGCTCACACCAAGTATTTGATAATGAAACTTTACAAATCATGTCTTTCCAACACATGAACTACTTTACATTGCATATTATCTTGATCGTACACGAGATGTGTTTGTAGGTCATGGCCAATTCTGGAGGCAACAACGAGTCGGTGTGCGATGTGGACATGGCCAACAATGAATTCTTAGACACTTTTAGGTATGTCATCAAGAGCGTGCAAGGGGCAAATGATGATCTAAAGGGGGAGATTAAAGAGCTATGCAAGGATGTTGTTCGGCTCATTCAGGAGACTAATCAGCTTAGGGACGAGAGGGATAAGCTCGTCGAGGATCGGGATAAACTGAAGGAGGAGAGGAGACGCCTCAGGGCTGAGAGGATTGACCTGAAGATGGACATAGATCATTTTAGAAGAGAAGGAGAGGCGGATAGAAAGAAGCTTCTCCAGCTGGGCATACTCCTTGATGAAGATTAGTTTTTTAAGTAGCTAGCTAGTTCATCTTATTAGTCGATGATGATCGAGTAACTAGTGTACTTGAGTGAACTTTTGTGAAGTTTAATATCAACTTGTTGAGTTCATGAGCCTCTTATGTAATGATTATCTATTAAGTAAGTACCTAGTGTTGATGAGTATATTGTGTTCAGTGGTATCTATTAAGTAAGTAGCTAGGGTTGATGAGTAAATTTTTTATTACCAAAAAAACATTTGTTGGCATTGGATGAGCAAGCATGTTAGAGTTATGATGAACTTAGTGCTGGCGCTGGACTGGTGATACGCCAGCACGATGTAGGATACTGCTGACGTGTTCTCCAATGCCACCACTACATTTTAGCAATGGCGCCATATTAGTGGCGTCGTGTGTCTATGCCAGCAAGGCTGTTTTTGGCACGCCATAGCTAGGCTTTTCTCCACAAGTGTACGCAGCACGAGGTATATGTCCACCGATATGGCCGCCCGCGCTCCAGCCGCTGGCCAGCAAGTGCCCGCTCCCAATGTTGGGGAGCGGGTAGTCTTTGTCCCCCACCTCATCCGAGGGCTAGGTTTCCCGCTGCACCCTTCCGTGCGTAGGGTAATGTTCTATTACGGGCTCGATTTCCACCATATGGCCCCAAACTTCATTCTCCACCTCACCTCCTTCATCACGGTCTGCGAGGCCTTCCTCCGCGGTGAGCCGCACTTCGGCCTATGGCTGAAGATCTTCGAGATCAAGCTGGAGTCTAGCAGCTCCGACCTTGCGGAGTGCGGAGGAGCCATGACCAGCAAAAACCAGGGGGGCGAATGGTTCAAGGGCACCTTCATCAAAATGGTGAAGGAGTGGCAGCGAGAGTGGTTCTACATCACCGAACTGCTCGCCCCTGGCCAGGCCAAGGTCCCTGCCTTTTCGGCCGGGCCTCCGAAGAAGCTCAGGTCTTGGAAGGAGAAGGGCGTCAGCTGGGGGAACCTAGCCGAGGTGGAAGCCATGATCAAGAGGATCAAGTGGTGGTCCACTACGAAGAACCTTGAGCTGGCCGACGTTATCAACATCATGCTCAACCGCCACATGCTTCCGCTACAGCTTCGGGCTACCTCGATGTGGCCGCTAAAGCCCAAGGACATGGGCCCCCTCATCGCCTTCTTCCGCTCCACCATGGCAGCCATGTGGACGCGACTCCTAAAGCTAGCTAAGGACACGATCCCCAAGGAGAGGGAGGACCTTGGCTTTGAGGACGGCCACGACGCCCCCCAGTAAGTGTTCTAGCACACGAGTCCAAATTCTTGTCTTTCGCATTGACGGGTAGATTCTGATGAATTGCTTATGCTTAATGTTTGCAGAAGTGGTGCGATGCCCAGCCCCACTACCAGAGGAGCCAATAACTCCCTTGCTCACGGTGCTCCTCACCAAGGAGTTGCACGTGGTGGCCCCCAAAGGGACGAAGTCCCTAAAGGTCAAGGTGAGTGCTCGGGGCCGAGAGTCCTCGGTCACTCGGTCCGAGGAAACCCACGCCTCCTCCATCCACGAGGATGACACGAAGGAGGACGTGTATAGGATCGAAAGTATGTCTAGAGGGGGTGTGATTAGACTACCTGACCAAATAAAAACCTATCATTTCCCTAATTTTAGTTGTGGGCAGATTTTAGCAATTATGACAAATCAAGCAATCAACCTACACATGCAATTCTAAGAGTATAGCAGCGGAAAGTAAAACATTGCATATGAAGGTAAAGGGAAGGGTTTGGAGAAGGCAAACGCAATGGAGACACGAAGATTTTCGGCGTGGTTCCGATAGGTGGTGCTATCGTATGTCCACATTGATGGAGACTTCAACCCACGAAGGGTAATGGTTGTGCGAGTCCACGGATGGCTTCACCCATGAAGGGTCCATGAAGAAGCAACCTTGTCTATCCCACCATGGCCATCGACCATGAAGGACTTGCCTCACTCGGGTAGATCTTCATGAAGTAGGCGATCTCCTTGCCCTTACAAACTTCTTGGTTCAACTCCACATCACGATGGAGGCTCTCAAGCAACACCTAACCAATATAGGAGACACCACTCTCCAAAAGGTAATAGACGGTGTGTTGATGACGAACTCCTTGCTCTTGTGCTTCAAATGATAGTCTCCCCAACACTCAACTCTCTCACACAGATTTGGCTATGGTGGAAGAAGGATTTGAGTGGAAAGCAACTTGGGGAAGGCTATAAATCAAGGTTCAAATGGTTGGAATGGAATCTCTTGATCTCAACACATGATTAGGTGGTTCTCTCTCAGAAAATGAATGGTGCAAGTGTAGGCACGTTCTGATGGCTCTCCTCAATGAGGAAGAAGGGTGGAGGGGAATATATAGCCTCCACACAAAATCTAACTGTTACACACTTTTGACCCATCTCGGTGGCACCAATTAGAAAACTCGGTGGCACCGATCAGTGCAAAAATATGAACGTTAGGAATGTCGGTGGGACCAACTGGAACAACTCGGTGGGACCGATGTGCTTGGGCTTAGGGCAAACTTCATCTTGGTGGCACCGATTGCATCATCTCGGTGAGACCGAAGTGAATGCAATGAGCAACAGAGAATCTGTCAAGCCAACTCGATGGGACCGATTGCAACATCTGGTGAGATCAAAGTGAATGCAACAAGTCACAGAGCGCTGGCAAGGCCATCTCGGTGGCATCGAGATCTGTATCGGTGTGACCGAACTGTTAGGGTTTCTGGCAGTGGCTATGTCAACATGAACTCGGTGGCTCCGGATAGGAAATATTGGTGGGGCCGAGTTGGAGTTTAGGGTTTTGACATATTTGGATAGAGAAAGTGGCTGAGGGTTTTGGAGCAATATCACTAAGCACTTTGAGCAAGTAGACCATTATGCAACACCTCATCCCCTTTTAACAGTATTGGCTTTCCTATGGACTAATTGTGATCTTGGATCACTTAAACAAAAATGTAGAGTCTTGAGCTTTTGCCAATCCTTGTCCTTATCATTTTGAGGGGTCCACATCTCTATTTCATGCCATGCCATACATTAAACATCCTGAAATATTTATCTTGAAAGGATATTAGTTCAATGAGATATATGTTGTTATGAATTACCAAAACCACCCGGGGATTAGTTGCACTTTCAATCTCCCCCTTTTTGGTAATTGATGACAACATATAGATCAAAGCTTTGACAAATTATTAAATAAATGAAATACATCGTCGCTTCGAGAAGTATGTGATAAGCAAGACCTCCCCCTAATTTGTGCATTATTAAAAATTTGCGTTTGAATGAAAATGCACAATCGATTAGGATCATGGGTCACTCTTCCATGTCACATACATCTTGGTGTAGTGCACAAAATGATATGAGTGAAATAACATGCATGCATCACCAAAGACATAAGTGAATGATCATACACAAGTAATTGTAGGGATAAGCATTAAGCACACATTAAGCAAAGTCTGATCAACCACATAGGACAAACATAGTATCTCACAAGCATCAAACGATCAAGTAGCATGAATCAACGAACAAAGTAGCAAAACTCAATAAAACCAAAGAGCAAAAGTGAGACACACACTCTCTCTCTCTCTCTCGAAGCCTAATGATCTATACAGTTTCTCCCCCTTTGGCAACAAGTACCCAAAATCTTGAAAAGGTATAGAGCTATGCGTCTCTCTAGGCACGATCCTCCGGAGCTCCTGAAGGTGACTTCTGTCTGTGGCTCCGATATGCATAGATGGCATTGAGATTAGTGCGTTTGCAAATGCCTCTGAAGATGTCTGCTGGACTGGTGGGGTAGACACCGTAGGTGGCACTGGAGCAGTAGCGGCAAGTAAAGAGTGAGTGGTCCTCGTGTCTGCAACTGGCACAGCTGATGATCTGGGTGCTCTGGGCATAGTCTGGAACCTCTGAGTGGTAGGTCTCTCATCTCCACTATCTTCTCTAGCAGCATCAACATCTGCGTGCAGCTTCTCCACAACTGACTGAACCTGTGTGATCTTCACATCAAGATCATGAATCTTTGTCTCGACAATCTGCTCTAGACTCTCCTGGTTCTTGGAGATGTTGGCCAGACTGCTCTCAATTCTCAGAGTGGCCTCTAGCAGATATGTCATCTGATCATTCTTTGACTTGAGATTTGCTATGGGTGCATTGGGAGCTAAAGCTTCTTTTGCTGCTGCTGTTGCTGAGATCTTCTCTTGAGCCTCAACAGATGTGGGGTGTGAGGGATCCATCGCCACCACATTATCCTCGAACTCTGGCTAAAGAGGGAGATGCTCACGATCTAGTAGATATGTGCATGTACCAACTTTGGAGTTGATGAGCATCTGAATGTGTGGAGCATATCCACAAGATCTCTTCTGGTCAACAGCTATCCTCTTGACCGTCTCAACAATCAAACTCATAACCTTGAACTTCTGGGGGGTGTCAAACAAATGGAGCAAATTGATGGAGTGGCCACATATCATCTTGTCATCTCCAGACTTGGGCAAGAGAGTATGCCTCAAGATAGTGTTGGTGGTGGCTAAACCAGCTAGCAAATGCTTCCCGTACATGTTTGCCATTGTGTTATGGTCCATCCTGGGCTTCCCGTACACATCAATATCATTCTCTTCTTCCTTAGGGGCACCAAGGAGTGCAGCCCACTCTGAGATGGTTAACTGGTACTTGTGTCCCTCATTCATCCATGCAATCTTCCCATCTGGATAGAAATGAGTTGTGGAGTAAAATTGCATGATCATCTCATCGTTCCACTTGGTGAGCTTCTGACCAACAAACTTGTCAACACTTGTAAGCCTAAAACTCTCATGAACGTGGGGGAAATAATCTTCATTGGCATCAATGTATTTCCAGTCCACCCACTTCATGTCACTGACAATGGGCTTCTTATCAAGCAAAATTGTTTCATAGAAGTCTTGTTGTTCTCTTGTGTGAAAGCGGTAATCACAGGCAGTCCTCCTTCTGATAGAGTAGGGATCAACTTTCCTCCACTCTCTCAATCCCTTATCCTTCCTGAGCATCATGTTTTCTGCAACAGGATGAGCATTATCATGGTCTGGGATCTTGGGCTTGAGCTTCCTGAGCACTAGTGGCTCATCAGCATCCTCAACCTTAGGGACTGGGCCTTGTTTTTCTCAGCAGTTGGGATGTTTCTTTTAGACCTTTTAGGAGTTGAAACCTTGGGCTTGGACTTGGGCTTGGAGGGAGCAGCTGTCTTCATGGCATCAGACATGAGTTTCTGTGCCTTTGCTGGAGGTGCTTCAGCAGGTTCTTCCTCCTCCTCACCATGATCATCTTCCCTCATGGAAGGTCTGCCAATAACTATAGTAATAGTCTTTCTAGCCCTCTTCTTTTTCTTGTTGGGATCTGCTTCTTCATCACTTAGCTCCTCAAGTGTGAAGGTCATAGTTTCCTTTGGAGCTGTGGCTTTGCTTGCCTTTGATAGTGGCACTTTTCTGACAACAGCCCTTTCCTTGGCACTTGTCCTTGTACTAGCTGCAGAGCCATATTCCTTCCTCAGTACTACCTTTTCTTTGATGTGGCCTCACTAGCCACAAAGTCTTCATCCTCACTGTCTGAGGTTCTCTTCTTCTTTGTTATGATAAAAACTATCTTGAAGACAGTGAGACAACCCCAAAGTCCTGTCTTGATGTAGTGTTCGAGTTACTGGCCACTACTGCTGGCACAAGCTCTTCGAACTCGCTGCCTGAATCAGTTCGGCTTCTTGAGTCTCCACTTGAAGTTGAAAGACATCGATCAGATGTGCTGCAACATGAAGCCAAAGGACTGAGGAAGTCCCTGCAGAATTCAGATGCATACCTTCTGGTGCAACAGCAAGCGTTGGAGGATTTAAGCGCCAAACAAGAGAAAGCTAATAAGCTTGTTAAGCTTCTTGCCAGCATGGTGGGTACCCAGGATATTGTTTCTTGAGCTCTTCTGAGGTGGTTTCAGTTCTGAACTTGTTTTGCTGTGGCGTTTATTTGCACTGGTCGTCAACTTTGACAACCAGTGTATGTAATATGCTACTTTGTTCCCTATATTTGCACTGGTGGCAAACTTTGATGCCCAGCGGATGTAATATGTGTAATCGCCATAATATCCTAGCGTTAGTTGCTTGCTTATTTATTTTATTAGTCTTATTTATTTGTTTGCTTGTAGTTCTGCACTTATTTTTCCTTGGTTCCCTAGTGGCCGCAATAACAATGGTCCACATATGGGCCATTGTAACCATGGCCCTCCTACGGGCCGTAGGATCCATGGTCCTCCTTCGGGCCATAGGATCCATGGGCCTCCTATGGGCCTCCTACGGGCCTTAGGATCCATGGGCCTCTTACAAACTGTACGATCCATGGGCCTTTTACGGGTCGCAGGATCCATGGGCCTCTTACGGGCCGCATGATCCATGGGCCATACGGATTGTGGACCACTGTTTGAACACGATTTGGGCCGTAAATGGGCCAGAATCTGAACAGACTGTTTATGGGCTCAAGCCATAATGGGCCATTAACAGGCCGTAAGGCAACGCATGCTGAACGGGTCGTTGATGGGCCCAAAATACATGACATGATGAATAAGGCCTTTAATGGCCCACAAACGGGCCGGCTGTAACCACGGGCCTCATTTGGCCCATTAGCGGAACAGGCCAGTAACGGACCGCAAGTAGTCGAAGGCCTGAAATGAGCCCAAGAATATATGGGCCTTAGAAGGCCAAAAGATAACACGGGTTGGAAACGGCCCAACTGAATCATAGGCCGTTAATGGATATAAAGCAAGTTACTGTATATTATGGGCCAGAGTCACCACGGGCCGTTAAAGGGCCTAAAGAAACAAAAGGCCTCATATGGGCCGAAAGATGCCATGGGCCATTTATGGGCCGAAAGTGAGAACGGGCTCGAATTATATTGGACTGCCCACAAGACGCTAATGGGCCGAATTCGAAAAGGCCATAACGAGCCGTAAATGGGCTATATGTGTAGAGGCCGTTAACACGCTTTCGATGGGCCGACTCGTTAACTTTTAACCAAGTCAAATAGGCCAGCCTTTTTAACCTAAATGGGCCACTGTTGGGCCGGGCCACATGTCGACGTATCATAGGCGCGTTCCGTCCATTGTAGGGATGACATCTGTCCCAACGCCGAGCTGACACATGGAATCATCCGGTGAATGAGAATTTTACAAATGGAGAATACCCATTGGTCCGGGCTATTAACGGGTTATCGTATCTGAATAGGAACCCAATAGCTTAACGATGACCTATTACGGTGGATGCCACGTGTCAGTTACCTTGACGAAAACACTTCCATGACGCGCCATTTTTTGTCATGGAAGTGGACACTTTCGTGATGATAATTTTGGTATTGTCATGGAACACTTCTATGACAGCATAGGTATGACTATCTTGATTCTGTCATAAATCATCATGGATGTACATGCATGACAGAAAATGTGACCTACTGTGACAAACACGTATCATCAGGGAAGTGTTTTTTTGTAGTGCGAGCCATCGCAATAAGGCGCCGCTAGAAGCGCTCTTGTTTGAAAGGATCTTCGGGGACGACGTAGTCCTCGATATCGAGGCTTTTGTCTTCCTCAGATTCCGGCATATGTAGTTGTCATCGGCCCCCTCAAAGAGGTCGTCAGGATCTAAGTCCTCGAGATGTCCTTCAGGTGTGCTGTTCCACACTAGCGAAGCTTGATGGTTCTCCTCAGGGTTGTCGGCATCGGCTGTTGCATCATTGTCGGCGGCGATTGCATTATTGCCGCTAGGTTCCCCATTGTTGCCTCTTCTGTGTCTACGCCGATGTCTTGGAGGGGTATTGGGGGTGTCCACCATGTAGACATCATAACCAGATGTAGCAGTCCACCTGTCGGTGTTTACCAGAGGCGAGATGTCTTCTGTGGGGCCATCGGCATCTTCATCCATGTCCGTGGCCTCACCGTAGTCAAGCATGTCAGTTAAGTCATTGATCGGTGTGACTAGGTGGGTGGTGGGTGGGATGTAAATTTCCCGATCATTGACTTTAAGTCCGACCTGATCATAAACCGAAGTCATGCCGTCCGAGATGGACATGCTCTGGATGCGGTCAGGCATCTTATTGAGGTGAGACAGCTCTTCATGATTCATCACTGGGTTGTAAGCGGGGTTGACTCGAAGTATGCCCGGCGTATAACTTGAACGCATCTTCGGCGCGAAGGGGGTCTGGGAGTGATTCCAGGTCCTATGTCGAGGTCAGTTCTATCCCTGACATAATTTCAAATGTGGGAGCCGGATCTACGTCCGGACTAGAGATTGGCAGGGGACCGCCCGGAGTGGTTACGTCGGGGCTCTCTGGTGACGCCGCGATGGAGATCGGTCTCGAAGTCGAGCCTCCGAAACCGGACGAGTTCTCAATTTGGCCGGGGGCCCATCCTGACAAGACGAGTTCGCCGCGGGAATCCGCGATGTACTCGAGGCCACCGAAGGTCACAATCCGACATGGGGCGTAATTCTCGACAAAGGCCAGATGGCCCGTTGAGTCGGCACAAAAGACCATGCTGCCGAACACAAAAAGCTGGCCAGGGGCGTAAACGCCCCCATGGCCGTTGGCGCAGTTGATCTGCAGATGAGCCATCGATCCTTCTGGTAATTGCATAGTGGAACTCTCAATGAAAGCACCAGTTTCGGTGCCAAAACCGGCAGACCTCGGGGTGGGGTCCCAAGCTGTGGATCTTGGAACGAGGGTAAAGGAACGAAGGGGACAATGTTTACCCAGGTTTGGGCCCTCTCTATGGAGGTAAAACTCCTTCTCTTGTTTTTATATTGATGAAGATGTATCGAGTACAGAGTTGATCTACCTTGAGATCGTAATATGTGGTCTAACTCTAGGGCTAGGTGAATGATATTGCGTTAATCTCCCCTCTACGGGCTAAACCCTATGGCTTATATACACGTCAGGAAGGGTATCTAGGGTTACAAGGTCGGTATCTAGGAGCAAGGCGGCAGGAGAGATCTTGGAGTATACGTCAAGTCTTCGGTGGAGATAGTCTTGATCACGCCTCCAGCATACAGCTTCCAGAGTCCATCTTGAGTACGACCGAGGGCCCATCGGCCCGGCCTGAGGAGCATGGACTGACTAGGTTAGTACCCCCTTATCCAGGACACCACCAGGCTGGTAGAAGTGCAGCAGGCTAGGTAGCCAGTTGATGTCTACTACACAACCTTCTTCTTGTAGACGTTGTTGGGCCTCCAAGTGCAGAGGTTTGTAGGACAGTAGCAAATTTCCCTCAAGTGGATGACCTAAGGTTTATCAATCCGTGGGAGGCATAGGATGAAGATGGTCTCTCTCAAACAACCCTGCAACCAAATAACAAAGAGTCTCTTGTGTCCCCAACACACCCAATACAATGGTAAATTGTATAGGTGCACTAGTTCGGTGAAGAGATGGTGATACAAGTGCAACATGGATGGTAGATATAGGTTTTTGTAATCTGAAATTATAAAAACAGCAAGGTAACTAATGATAAAAGTGAGCACAAACGGTATTGCAATGCTTCAAAACAAGGCCTAGGGTTCATACTTTCACTAGTGCAAGTTCTCTCAACAAGGATAGCATAATTAGATCATATAACAATCCCTCAACATGCAACAAAGAGTCACTCCAAAGTCACTAATAGCGGAGAACAAACGAAGAGATTATTGTAGGGTATGAAACCACCTCAAAGTTATTCTTTCCGATCAATCCATTGGGCTATTCCTATAAGTGTCACAAACAGCCCTAGAGTTCGTAGTAAAATAACACCTTAAGACACACATCAACCAAAACCCTAATGTCACCTAGATACTCCAATGTCACCTCAAGTATCCGTGGGTATGATTATACGACATGCATCACACAATCTCAGATTCATCTATTCAAACCAACACAAAGAACTTCAAAGAGTGCCCCAAAGTTTCTACCGGAGAGTTAAGACGAAAACGTGTGTCAACCCCTGTGCATAGATTCCCGAGGTCACGGAACCCGCAAGTTGATCACCAAAACATACATCAAGTGGATCAATAGAATACCCCATTGTCACCACGGGTATCCCACGCAAGACATACATCAAGTGTTTGATACGTCTCCAACGTATCTATAATTTTTTATTGTTCCATGCTATTATATTATCTGTTTTGGATGTTTAATGGGCTTTAATATACTCTTTTATATTATTTTTGGGACTAACCTATTAACCAAAGGCCCAGTGCAAATTGCTGTTTTTTTGCCTATTTCAGTGTTTCGCAGAAAAGGAATATCAAACGAAATCCAAACGGAATGAAACCTTCGCGAGGATCTTTCTTGGAACAAATGAAATCCAGGAGACTTGGAGTGGAAGTCAGAGACGCAACGAGGCGGCCACGAGGCAGGAGGGCGTGCCCAGGGGGTAGGCACTCCCCCACCCTCGTGGGCCCCTCGTAGCTCCACCGACCTACTTCTTTCGCCTATATATACTCTTATACCCTGAAAACATCCAGGAGAGCCACGAAACCACTTTTCCACCGCCGCAACCTTCTGTACCCGTGAGATCCCATCTTGGGGCCATTTCCGGCGATCTGCCGGAGGGGATTTGATCACGGAGGGCTTCTACATCAACACCATAGCCTCTCCGATGATGTGTGAGTAGTTTACCACAGACCTTCAGGTCCATAGTTATTAGCTAGATGGCTTCTTCTCTCTCTTTGGTTCTCAATGCAAAGTTCTCCTCAGTGTTCTTGGAGATCTATTCGATGTAATACTTTTTGTGGTGTGTTTGCCAAGATCCGATGAATTGTGGGTTTATGATCAAGATTATCTATGAACAATACTTGATTCTTGTCTGAATTCTTATATGCATGATTTGATATCTTTGCAAGTCTCTTAGAATTATCGGTTTAGTTTGGCCTACTAGATTGATCTTTCTTGCAATGGGAGAAGTGTTTAGCTTTGAGTTCAATCTTGCGGTGCTCGATCCCAGTGACAGAAAGGGAACCGGCACATATTGTATTGTTGCCATCGAGGATAAAAAGATGGTGTTTATATCATATTGCTTGAGTTTATCCCTCTACATCATGTCATCTTGCTTAATGCGTTACTCTGTTCTTATGAACTTAATACTCTAGATGCATGCTGGATAGCGATCGATGTGTGGAGTAATAGTAGTAGATGCAGAATTGTTTTGGTCTACTTTACACGGACGTGATGCCTATGTTCATGATCATGCCTAGATATTCTCATAACTATGCGCTTTTCTATCAATTGCTCGGCAGTAATTTGTTCACCCACCGTAATATATGCTATCATGAGAGAAGCCACTAGTGAAACCTATGACCCCCGGGTCTACTTGAGATTATATAAGTTTCCGATCTATAATTCTAGTTTACTATTTATTTTGCAATTTTTATTTTCCAATCTATGCAACAAAAATACCAAAAATATTTATCTTATTATCTTTATCAGATCTCACTTTTGCAAGTGGCCGTGAAGGGATTGACAACCCCTTTATCGCGTTGGTTGCAAGGTTCTTGATTGTTTGTGCAGGTACTAGGAAATTTGCGTGTAGTCTCCTACTGGATTGATACCTTGGTTCTCAAAAACTAAGGGAAATACTTATGCTACTTTGCTGCATCACCCTTTCCTCTTCAAGGGAAAACCAACGCATGCTCAAGAGGTAGCAAGAAGGATTTTGATACGTCTCCAACGTATCTATAATTTATGAAGTATTCATGTTATTATATTATCCATCTAGGATGTTTTATATGCATTTATATGCTATTTTATATGATATTTGGGACTAACCTATTAACCTATAGCCCAGTGCCAGTTTCTGTTTTTTCCTTGTTTTTGAGTATTGCAGAAAAGGAAAACCAAACGGAGTCCAATTGACGTGCCAATTTTTGATGATTTTTTATGGACCAAAAGAAGCCCCCGGAGTGAAAGAGTTGGGCCAGAAGAGTCCCGGGCTGCCCACGAGGGTGGGGGGTGCGCCCACCCCCCGGGCATGGGCCCCTGCCTCGTGGACAACCCGGAGACCCCCTGATAATCCCCAAGTGCAGGGAATCATGGTAGCAATTCCCAAAGGTGGAAGTGATAAGTATAGAGTGTCGAACCCACAAGGAGCTAAAGGTAAGATCAATATTCTCTCAAGTCCTATCTGCCACTGATACGACGGGGGGGGGGGGGGGGGGGGGGGGGGGGGGGGGGGGGGGGGGGGGGGGGGGGGGGGGGGGGGGGGGGGGGGGGGGGGGGGGGGGGGGGGGGGGGGGGGGGGGGGGGGGGGGGGGGGGGGGGGGGGGGGGGGGGGGGGGGGGGGGGGGGGGGGGGGGGGGGGGGGGGGGGGGGGGGGGGGGGGGGGGGGGGGGGGGGGGGGGGGGGGGGGGGGGGGGGGGGGGGGGGGGGGGGGGGGGGGGGGGGGGGGGGGGGGGGGGGGGGGGGGGGGGGGGGGGGGGGGGGGGGGGGGGGGGGGGGGGGGGGGGGGGGGGGGGGGGGGGGGGGGGGGGGGGGGGGGGGGGGGGGGGGGGGGGGGGGGGGGGGGGGGGGGGGGGGGGGGGGGGGGGGGGGGGGGGGGGGGGGGGGGGGGGGGGGGGGGGGGGGGGGGGGGGGGGGGGGGGGGGGGGGGGGGGGGGGGGGGGGGGGGGGGGTTTGTATTTATAGGAATTTTTGGCATTGGTTTCATGTCAGGGGGGTCCCCGAGTCGTCCATGAGGCAGGGGCCCACGCCCAGGGGGGTGGGCGCGCCTCCCACCCTCGTGGACAGCCCGGGACTCTTCTGGCCCAACTCTTTTACTCCAGGGGCTTCTTTTGGTCCATAAAAAATCATCAAAAATTGGCACGTCAATTGGACTCCGTTTGGTATTCCTTTTATGTAAAACTCAAAAACAAGGGAAAATAGAAACTGGCATTGGGCTCTAGGTTAATAGGTAGGTATGGTGGATAAGATGGATAAATGCATATAAAACATCTAAGATGGATAATATAATAGCATGAATACTTCATAAATTATAGATACGTCAGCATCCCCAAGCTTAATTCCTGCTCGTCCTCGAGTAGGTAAATGATAAAAGAAATAATTTATGAAGTGTGAATGCTAGTAAGTGCATAAGTTTGATCAATGATAATTCCAATCACTTTTTCTAGCATCATTATATATCATAACAGTAGCTCAACTCATAAAACTTCTCATGATCAAGTAACAAGCTATTCACATGTTAAAGTATAGATCATAAACTTTCTTGAAACTAACAAACTATACTCTCAGTCATCAAACAATTGCAATTCATCTTATTTTCAGGAAGGGTCTATGTCAGAGCTTTGATTTAGCAAACTCCACATACTCAACTATCATTTAATCTTTCACAATTGCTAACACTCATGTGATATTTATGGGTTCAAAGTTTTAATCGGACACAGAGAAAGATAGGGGCTTATAGTTTTGCCTCCCAACCTTTTACCTCAAGGGTAATGTCAACAATAATAACTCATGAAAACCTACATCCAAGTGGATATATATATCCGGATCGTTCCAACACAAGGTGCTTGCCAAAGGAAAAAAGTGTAAAAAGGAAAGGTGATGACCACCATGACTCTTGTATGAGGGTAGAAGATAAAAGTAAAAGATAGGCCCTTCGCAGAGGGAAGCAGAGGTTGTCATGCGCTTTTATGGTTGGATGTACAAAATCTTAATGCAAAAGAACGTCACTTTATATTGCCTCTTGTGATAAAGACCTTTATTATGCAGTCCGTCGCTTTTATTACTTCCCTATCACAAGTTCGTATAAAGCTTATTTTCTTCGCACTAATAGATCATACATATTTAGAGAGCAATTTTTATTGCATGCACCGATGACAACTTACTTGAAGGATCTTACTCAATCCATAGGTAGGTATGGTGGACTCTCATGGCAAAACTGGTTTAAGGGATGTTTGTAAGCACAAGTAGTATTTCTACTTGGTGCAAAGAATTTGGCTAGAATGAGAGGGAAAGGCAAGCTCAACATGTTGGATGATCCAAGACAATATAACATTTCGGATATAGGAAAACATAACCCATTAAGTTGTCTTCCTTGTCCAACATCAACTTTTTAGCATGTCATATTTTAATGAGTGCTCACAATTACAAAAGATGTCCAAGATAGTATATTTATATGTGAAATCTCTCATCCTTCAATATTCTTTCATGAATTGTTCAAGTGACCAATTCTGTGTTTGCTAACTTTCAATAAGTTTACTACCCATACTTATTATGTGTGAAGTCATTACTTCCCATGTTATAAGCATATGAAACATATGTAAATTCAGATTTATGATATTCGATTCATTCAACCATTTACTCATAGGATATATGTGAAGCATGTGAGTAAATGACAAACTACTCCAAAAAGATATAAGTGAAGAACACTGAGTAGTCAAATTTAACTAGCCATGGGAGGATTCTTTTTCATTCAAGATTTCAGATCCAATGATTTTATTCAAACAGCAAGTAAAATTGAAAATACGCTCCAAGCAAAACACATATCATGTGACGAATAAAAATATAGCTCCAAGTAAGGTATACCGATAGTTTTGAAGACGAAAGAGGGGATGCCTTCCGGGGCATCCCCAAGCTTAGGCGCTTGAGTCTTCCTTGAATATTGCCTTGGGGTGCCTTGGGCATCCCCAAGCTTAGGGTCTTTCCACTCCTTATTCTCCTCATATCGATATCTCACCCAAAGCTTGAAAACTTCAATCACACAAAACTTAACGGAACTTCGTGAGATAGGTTAGTATGATAAAGAGTAAACCATTCACTTTGGTATTGTCAAAGACAAGATTCATAATTTGTTCTCACACAATGCCTACTGTACCATATCATTTCTACAATTTATATTGAGAAATATAAGCCATAGAAACTAGAAAACAAGCAAACTATGCAATGAAAACAGAATCTGTTAGAAACAGAACAGTCTGTAATGATCTGAACAGAAACCATACTTCTGCTACTCAAAAAATTATGAAATAAATTGGTGGACGTGAGGAATTTGTCTATTAATCTTCTTCAAAAATAATCAACTCAAAATCACTCTTCGGTAAAAAAAAATGACAGCTAATCTCGTGAGCGCAAAGTTTCTGTTTTTTACAGCAAGATCACATTAACTTTCACCCAAGTCTTCCCAAAGGTCTTACTTGGCACTTTATTGAAACAAAAGCTATAAAACATGATTACTACAGTAGCTTAATCATGTAAACACACACAAAAAGGTAAGGGTAAATATTGGGTTGTCTCCCAACAAGCGATTTTCTTTAATGCCTTTTAGATAGGCATGATGATTTCAATGATGCTCACATAAAAGATAAGAATTGAAACATAAAGAGAGCATCATGAAGAATATGACTAGCACATTTAAATCTAACCCACTTCCTATGCCTAGGGGTTTTCTGGGCACACAATTTATAGGAACAAGAATAAACTAGCATAGGAAGGCAAAACAAGTATAACTTCAAAACTTTAAGCACATAGAGAGGAAACTTGATATTATTGCAACTCCTACAAGCATGTATTCCTCCCTCATAATAATTTTCAGTAGCATCATGAATGATTTCAACAATATAACCATCACATAAAGCATTCTTTTCATGATCTACAAGCATAGAAATTTTGCTAGTCTCCACATAAGCAAAATTCTTCTCATTCGGAATAGTGGGGTCACTAATTCCTAAAGTTGACACTCTTCAAAACCCGCTTTAGATGATAGTATTATTCATACTCCAAAGGATATAAGTGAAGTCTATGGTGCATTCTACAATTAATATAGGCTAACCAATATCCAAGCTCAAAATATATAAGTGAAGCACACGAAGCATTCTATAAAACTATACTCAAAAGATTTAAGTGAAGCACAAAGAGCAATTCTATAAGATCATACTCAAAAGATATAAGTGAAGCACATGAATCATTCTATAAATCGATGAATGGATATCTCATACTAGCATGGTTCTTAAAGGAAAAACAAAAACACAAAGGACACAAATCATGTGAACAAAACAAAAACCGAGGTATACCAATATTTGTTGAAGAAGAAAGATGGGATGCCAACCGGGGCATCCCCAAGCTTAGATGCTTGAGTATCCTTTGAAATATTTACTTGGGGTGCCTTGGGAATCCCCAAGCTTAAACTCTTGCCTCTCTTTATTCTTCTCATATTGATAGCTCCTCGATCTTCGAACACTTCATCCACACAAAACTTTAACAAAAACTTTGTGAGATCCGTTAGTGTAATAAAGCAAACTACCACTTTAAGGTACTGTAATGAACTCATTATTTATTTATATTGGTGTTAAACCTACTGTATTCCAACTTCTCTATGGTTCATACCCCCCGATACTAGCCATAGATTCATCAAAATAAGCAAACAACACGCGAAAAACAGAATCTGTCAAAAACAGGACAGTCTGTAGTAATCTGGAAGTTTAGTAAACTTATGTAACTCTAAAAATTATGAAATAAATTTTACAATTTGAAAAATTTGTACAGAAGTAATGTGCAAAAAGTTTCAGACCCATTTGACCTTCCAGTAAAAAATGTAAAATCATGCGCTACAGACAAAGTTTCTGTTTTTGTTCTGCACATAGTAAACAAGCAATCCTATCATCCTAAAACCAAAGCTTGGCACATTATTTTTATAATACAATGGATATACACAAGGGGATAATTATTTACAGAGAAACTTCCATGAAAAATTCTACATTGTTTCCGTGAGCATGAACACAAGTGCTCAAGGTCGACCCTCACTTCTTCAATGCATAACTTTCCAATCACTTCTCTTTTTGAAAAACTTTTTAGGCATGAAAGGCAAGTAAATTTTTTGTATTTTCATTCTTTTAAATTTTTTTGTATGTTTCACCCACAACTAAACAGAAACAAAAAGGAAAAATAAAATCTACTTAGTGAATAAAGCAAACAAGCACACACAAGAATATCAACCCCACGCTATTGCTCCCCGGCAACGGCGCCAGAAAAGAGCTTGATAATCCCCAAGTGCAGGGAATCATCGTAGCAATTCCCAAAGGTGGAAGTGATAAGTATAGAGTGTCGAACCCACAAGGAGCTAAAGGTAAGATCAATATTCTCTCAAGTCCTATCTGCCACTGATACGACTCTACGTACACCGAACGTTTGCTTCCAACTAGAAACGAGAAATAAAACTACGTTGTGGGTATGAAGAGGATAACTTTGCATGATATCGGAAAACTAAAATATAAAAGTAGGTGATGTTATCATAAAGTTAGAATATATTACTAAATATTATAAATAGCGAGTGTGGAATAATGATGGGTCGGTGTGCGGAATTATCCTAGGCAATTGTTAACAAGACCGATAGTCGTCATTGCAATTTCATATGAGGGAGAGGCATAAGCTAACATACTTTCTCTTCTTGGATCATATGCACTTATGATTGGAACTCTAGCAAGCATCCGCAACTACTAAAGATCATTAAGGTAAAACCCAACCATAGCATTAAAGCATCAAGTCCCCTTTATCCCATACGCAACAACCCCCTTACTCTGGTGTATGCTTCTGTCACTCAAGCCACCCACTATAAGCGAATCATAAACATATTGCAACACCCTACAGCGGGAATCCCTCATGCTTGCGCGACACGGAGGGCACCATAGGACAGCACCAAAATAAAACATACAACTCGTACCAATCTATATCATCAATCAACCCAAGGACAAAGGATATCTACTCAAAACATCATAGGATGGCAACACATCATTGGATCATAATATGTAGCATAAAGCACCATGTTCAAGTAGGGATTACAGCGGGATGCGGGAGAGTGGACCGCGTAAAAGAGATGAGGATGGTGATGATGATGGTGATGTTGATGAAGACGATCACCGCGGCGATGATTCCCCTCCCGATGGCACTCCGGCGCCACCGAGAGAGAGGAGGAGAGGTTCTCCCCCTTGTGCTTCCTCCTCCATGGCCTCCCCCCTGGATGGGGAGAGTGTCGGTGGGAAACGACACCTATGGGATCACAAGAATCCCTACTACAGTTGCCGGGGCGCAGGGTTGCGAGAAGAGCAGGATCAACAGTTAGCACAAGGATCGTTTACCCAGGTTCGGGCCGCGAGGATGCGTAATACCCTAGTCCTGCTTTGGTGGATGTATTGAGTGTTCTTGAGCTCTTGAACTAGTGATGGTGGCTGTGTGGTTCAAAAGAGCCGAATCCCTCTCCAGTACGCTATGGGCCTCCTTTTATAGTCGAAAGGGGCTGCCACAGTGGCACACAGGAGGTGGAAAGGCCTACAGTGCTCTGAGCTTATCGCTCGTATTATAGGACAAGACGCATTTAATGCATTGCTTAGGTGTCCCCTTGCTTTATTGGGGACGGGAACGGGGCCCGTCCCATCCGTCGCTGCTCCTCCTCGCTCTGACGTGCGCCCTGGCCAGCGATGGATGCGGTGCCATGTAGGCAGGCAGGCAGCTGAGGTGGCACGGTGGTAGGGTCTTCACGAAGATCTGCATGCCGCCACGCAAGCGCTTGCTGAGTTGGCCTGGAAGCTGCATGTTGCCACGCAGGTGCCTGCCCAGCTGGTCGGGCTGGCAGCTACATGTGAACGGCGGTGGAGACTTGGCTGGCGCGACCTGGCAGTGGCCCTGCTGGCGCCCTCGGCAAGGGCCTTGCCGGGGGGCCCGGCAAGGGTCTTGCCGTGGCGCGCAGTCGTCCCCAGCAAGGATCTTGCCGGGGGTCTTGTGGCTTTTCTCGGCAAGGATCTTGCCGAGGATCATCGTCTTCTAACCCTCATCTGATCTTATATCTCTATGGTCTTGACAAAGTTTTGCATGCTACCACGAAGGTGCCTCCCGAGCCCTAGTTCCAATGTGGTTGGTTGAGTTGGAACCCGTGGGCTCAAGGGTGGCTCACTCTGTTAGCATCGGGCAAGTTGCCCCGGCAAGGCTCTTGCCGGGGCCGCGGAGGCTGCCCCGGCAAGGGCCTTGCCGGGGGAGTCCACCTCGCCCTCTCGCTCTTTCGTATCTTGGGTCTTGGCGTTGCCTTGGCCATCTTGTGCTTCGGCTTCTCTCCTTTGCTCTGCTATGTGCGGCCGTGGCGCGTGGCTCTGACTGCCCATGCACAAGTAAAGGGGTAAAAAGGAGAACCCCTACTTTTGTACACCGACAGGAGCCCCCGGGCCTGGGCCACACATAAGCGCCACACATAAGCGCAGGCGGGGCAGATTTTCACCGCAGTAACTCTTCGTCCGCTGTGCTTCCCCATGACCCGCATTGAACGCGCGTCCTGGAGGATCGTGCGTGATGTGGGGGGCATGCGTGGGGCGGTTCTCGCATGCATGCATCATATCGTGATACAGGGGCGGCTCGTGCCTTCCCTATGATGGGGGAGAGGCGTAAAGGTGCGGCCCATTTACTGAGTGGGGCCGAGTCGCGGTCTTCAAGGCGTCCACACCCCACGATCACGGGGTGGGGAGAGGTCGCTTCACCCGTCCCCTCGATTCTGCACGTTCGCCATGCATCCTCCATGCGCTTGGGGTGGCAAGCGGTGGGGGCGGGAAACCGGGCCATCGCTGGTTGGGGCAGCGGGTCGGTCTCGATTCCCTGCGCCCCCGGTGTCTGGATTGGTCGAGCGGGGCAGCCGAGCCCGGCCAAGCCCCGACCCCGCCCCTTTATAAGGAGAGGGGAGGGGGATGGCATCCCGCACTCTTCCATCTTCTATTTCCTCCTGCTTCTGCTTCTTCCTCTCATCCGCCATGGAGAAGGGGAACCCCGGTCCCTCGACGGTGGCGGCAAGGGTCGCCGCTCGACAGCGCGTCCCTCCTCCTCAAGAGCCCGTGGCGGTGGAGCCGGCCGCGAGGGGACGGGGGAGGGGGCGAGGCCATGGGCGAGGTCGTGGTGCTCGGGGAAGAGGAGGACGAGGCGGCGTGCCGGCCTCGCCCCTGCCAACGATGCCTTTCCCGACGGAGGGCCACGTTGGAGACCAGCCCCGCGAGTTCTTCATCAGGCTGCGCCGGCCTCCGCATCATCATCTCTGTCTCCCCACTCCGTTCGCTCAGGAGATGGAGCTCAACCCGCCCCAGACCCTCAGGCTGCACATGAGGGGCTGCGGGAACGGCGGTACGTGAGTCACCGTCGACTTCCCTGCCCCTCACGTTATGTACCTCCGTCGTGGATGGAAGACGTTCGCTCGCGTCCACAGCTTGACGGTGGGGCTCATTCTCTACTTCAAATTAATGGAGAATGGCCTGCTCTCCGTCAAGGTCTTCGGAGATCTTGAGACTCTCCTGAAGTGCTGCGTGGAGAGCTCCTCCGACAGAGATTCTGACGATGGAAGCTCTTCCTCGAGCGAAAGCGACAAGGAAGACAGCGGGGCAGACAGCGGGGACGAGTCCGACTAGGTGTCGGACGCCCCGTGCCTGGGTGGGTGCGGCAGCAGCAGCATTTGCACCTGGCCGCTCCTCCGGCAGAGTTTCGCCGGGGGAGGGGCCAGCTCCTTGAACTTCTTGGGGCCGTCTCCTTGGGCGGCTGGCGTTGGGAGGCTGCAGAAGAGGAAGAGGGCGGGCGGCAAGGCCGTCAACTTGGAGTACGCGGACACCGACACCTTCGTCGCGTGTTTGGCGACCTGCCGCCTCGTCTTCCAGCTCCTTTCCCGGCACCATCATCACCGGCCCACCCTTGGGCGGCCACCGAGGTGTTCTCTTGGTGCTTTCTGCTACTCGTAGCTCGCCTAGGCGCCCCTTTTGCCCTTTCGCCTTCTTGACCTGCCTCCTGAGGAGAGGGACAAGAAAGGGATTACGGGCATCTTATCTCTTTTTTAGTCTGTAAGCCTTCGGGCCTTTGTTAAATTTAGAACTTGTAATCCCCTTGCTCATGTTTTTCATTCCGTATGAACTGTACCTGTATGGGATGTTTTTAATGAAAAAGGATGCTTGCCGGGTTCTTTGTGCGTGAGCGAGGCCCATGCCAAGGACGAATCCTTGTTATTTGTATAATAAACATCATCGCCCGGCAACAGGCCTTGCCGTTTCTCCCCTTCAGTCGACCATTCTTGCCCTTTTGGCGGAGGCAGGGACAAAGTAGTGTTAGGCTCCTCATTTACCCCCTTGCCACCGTGACTACGACCAAGTTCCGACCCAGGGGGATAGCCCTCGGGTATGGGAAAAGGGGAGCACGGTGGTTTAAGAATACAAACGCGGTTTCACATGTCCCAGTTCTATACGGAAAGGCATAACAGGGGATGAAAAGCTTATCCGAATCCGTAGCCCCCGACAATCTTGGCTTGCCGTGGTTGGACCCTTGTATCTTCTGCCCCCGGCAGCCTTGTCTTGCCGGGGCCAAAGCGCTGGTTCGTTCTCCTTTTCCCAAGCGGCTCAGCAGAAGTGCCCTGCGAACCAAAGAGAACAGAAAGATGCACACTCGACCTCTAGGCTAGGGGTTAATCGCCGCTGAGCACTATCAACCCTAACCGAGGGAGAGACTTAACCTAGCATGCATGCTATAACTTAGGGCGCCAGCGCTTCATTTATTTATGCTCAGGGTCTGCGCCTGGCTTGGGGGGGGGGGGGGGGGGGGGGGGGGGGGGGGGGGGGGGGGGGGGGGGGGGGGGGGGGGGGGGGGGGGGGGGGGGGGGGGGGGGGGGGGGGGGGGGGGGGGGGGGGGGGGGGGGGGGGGGGGGGGGGGGGGGGGGGGGGGGGGGCGGGCCTGGTGACTCGTATTACCCGATAAGGGCCTTCCCACTTCGGCGTCAACTTGTTGGTATTCTTGGCCGACTAAACGCGCCGAAGAACAAGGTCGCCTTCCTCAAAGCTTTGGGCATGAACCTTGTGGCTATGGTAGCGGCGCAAGGCTTGCTGGTAGCGCGCTGCTCTCACATCCACCCGAAGACAATCTTCCTCAAGGAGCGCTGCGTCATCTTGCCGCAATTGCTCTTGCTCAAGCTCGTCATAAGCGAGCACTCGAGGCGACCCATATGTGAGTTCTGTGGGGAGAACTGCTTCTGCCCCGTATATTAGGGCAAAGGGTGTCTGGCCGGTGGCTCGATTTAGTGTCGTCCTGATCGACCAAAGAACCGCCGGTAGCTCATCGATCCAGCGCCTTCTGCTCTTGTGCAGCTTGTCAAAAGTCTTTGTCCTCAAGCCTCGCAACACTTCAGCATTTGCCCTCTCCGCTTGGCCGTTGCTCCGTGGGTGGGGGGGGGGGGGGGGGGGGGGGGGGGGGGGGGGGGGGGGGGGGGGGGGGGGGGGGGGGGGGGGGGGGGGGGGGGGGGGGGGGGGGGGGGGGGGGGGGGGGGGGGGGGGGGGGGGGGGGGGGGGGGGGGGGGGGGGGGGGGGGGGGGGGGGGGGGGGGGGGGGGGGGGGGGGGGGGGGGGGGGGGGGGGGGGGGGGGGGGGGGGGGGGGGGGGGGGGGGGGGGGATTCAAAGCCCCCGACAGCACGGGGGAAGGGGCCCAGTATGTCGAGCCCCCAGACCAAAAATGGCCAGGAGAGAGGGATTGTTTGGAGGGCTTGAGCTGGTTGATGAAGCTTCTTCGAATGGAACTGGCATGCTTCACACTTGGTAACTAGTGCCGCCGCATCCTGGAGGGCAGTGGGCCAGAAGAAACCTTGCCGGAACGCCTTGCCGGCAAGGGCCCTTGACCCTATGTGGGAGCCACATATGCCTCCATGTATCTCCGCCAACAGCTCCAGTCCTTCATCCCGGGGAATACACTTTAATTTCACACCATTCGGTCTTTTTCTGTACAGGACGTCATCGACGAACTGATACAGGGTAGACCGACTGGCTACTTTTTCCGCTTCCTCCTGCTCCTCAGGAAGTTCCCCTGTTTGGAGGAATCGGACGGTATGCTGCGCCCATGCCGGAGCCTGGGGCTCGACGGCAAGGACCAAGGGCATTTCCTCCGCCACGGGAGCGGCTGTCTCTACGGCCAGGGCTTGACGCCCTGCCGGAGCCGGCTACTCCTTGGCAGGCTCAGGGGCCACGGCAACATCCTTGCCGGCAGCCCCAGGGGGCTCGGTGGGAAAGTACTTGCCGGGGCCTGATTTCCTCCGCTTGTTCTGCCCCGTTGATGGTTCGACGGATGGCTGAGTTAATCGGAGCAAAAAGGTACCTAGTTCCACAGGCAGCTTGAATGCAGCACGCTTCGACAGGTAATCGGTGATGTCGTTCTCCGCTCGAGGAACGTGCTCCACTTGGATACCGTCAAAGCGCTCCTCCAGCTTCCTCACCTCATCTACGTAGGCCTCCATCAATGGGCTCTGGTAATCCTTGTTGACCTGTCTGACAACAAGCTATGAGTCACCCCTGACGATGAGCTTTTTAACCCCGAGGTCCACCATGATCCTGAGACCGGCAAGCAGCCCCTCGTACTCAGCAGTGTTGTTGGTGGACATCTCCCTGGGAAAGTGCATCTGGATTACATACTTGAGGTGCTCTCCGGTGGGTGCGACGAGCAGCACACCAGCACCAGCGCCTTGCAGCGAGAAAGCTCCGTCAAAGTACATAATCCAGTCGCGAACTGTTTCCTTGCCGGGGAGGGTAGTCTCCTGGATCTCTTCATCAGGCGTTGAGGTCCATTCTGCAATGAACTCCGCCAAGACTCTGCTCTGGATCATCGAGGTACTTTCAAACTTCAAACCGAAGCTTGACAACTCCAAGGCTCACTCCACAATCCTTCCGGTCGCGTCTGGGCTGTGCAGTATCCGTTGCAACGGGAGGCGGGTGACGACAGTGATCTCGTGGGCTGGGGGGGGGGGGGGGGGGGGGGGGGGGGGGGGGGGGGGGGGGGGGGGGGGGGGGGGGGGGGGGGGGGGGGGGGGGGGGGGGGGGGGGGGGGGGGGGGGGGGGGGGGGGGGGGGGGGGGGGGGGGGGGGGGGGGGGGGGGGGGGGGGGGGGGGGGGGGGGGGGGGGGGGGGGGGGGGGGGGGGGGGGGGGGGGGGGGGGGGGGGGGGGGGGGGGGGGGGGGGGGGGGGGGGGGGGGGGGGGGGGGGGGGGGGGGGGGGGGGGGGGGGGGGGGGGGGGGGGGGGGGGGGGGGGGGGGGGGGGGGGGGGGGGGGGGGGGGGGGGGGGGGGGGGGGGGGGGGGGGGGGGGGGGGGGGGGGGGGGGGGGGGGGGGGGGGGGGGGGGGGGGGGGGGGGGGGGGGGGGGGGGGGGGGGGGGGGGGGGGGGGGGGGGGGGGGGGGGGGGGGGGGGGGGGGGGGGGGGGGGGGGGCAAGATTTTGAAAAAGGGGAGAGCGCGCTCGGCAGACTTGGAGATGAATCGGCTCATGGTGGCAACGCAGCCAGTTAGTCGACGCACATCCTTGATCCGCTTGGGTGCCTCAATCTGCTCGATAGCCTTGATCTTGTCTGGGTTTGCCTCGATCCCACGCTGCGACACAAAGAACCCGAGAAGTTTGCCGGACAGAACGCCGAAGACACACTTCTCAGGGTTCAGCTTGAGGTTGATCTTGCGCAGGTTGGCAAACGTCTCTTCTAAGTCTTGCACAAGAGTTGCCCTGTCCTTGGTTTTGACCACTATGTCATCCATATATGCTTCCATATTTCTATGTAGCTGGGGTTCAAAACCAATTTGGACCGCTCTTGCGAATGTTGAACCAGCACTCTTCAACCCGAAGGGCATCCGTAAAAAGCAGTACGTACCACATGGGGTGATGAATGCCGTCTTTTCTTCGTCTTCTCTCGTCATGAAGATTTGGTGGTAGCCTGAGTAGGCATCGAGGAGTGATAACAGATCACACCCGGCCGTGGAGTCAACAATCTGGTCGATGCGCGGCAACGGGAAGGGGTCCTTAGGACAAGCCTTATTGATATCTGTGTAGTCAATACACAGCCTCCACTTCCCATTCGCCTTGCGCACCACCACCGGATTGGCCAACCACGTCGGATGGAGCACTCCTCTCACCAAACCTGCCGCTTCTAGTTTCCTGATCTCCTCTGTGATAAACTCCTGTCGTTCCAAAGCCTGCTTCCTGACCTTCTGCTTGACGGGCCGTGCATGACGACAGACAGCAAGATGGTGCTCAATCACCTCCCTGGGAACGCCGGGGATGTCGGATGCTTGCCATGCAAACACATTGACATTCGCCCGCAGGAAGGCGACGAGCGCGCTTTCCTATTTGCTGTCAAGGGTGGAGCTTATGGTAAAAGCCCCTCCCGTGCCGTCCTCCTTGACGGGCACCCTCTTGGTCTCTGGTGGCGTAGCTCTGGATTTCTTGCTCTTGCCGGTGGAGCTCTCTGGCACGTCCTCGATGGTAGCACAACACTCCGAAGAGGTGCGCTTGTCGGAGTGGGTGCGAGAAGTCTTGCCGGTCTTCTTCTTTCCTCCCGGGGCTTTAGCGGTAGGAGCAAGTGCCTTGGCGGCAGCTGCTGCAACTGCTTCCCGGTAGAGTAGGTCGGCGCAGATCAGCGTGTCTTTCTTGTCGGAGGGGACGGTGATGATGTTCATCGGCCCGGGCATCTTCAGCGTGTTGTAGGCGTAGTGCGACACCGCCATGAACTTGGCCAGTGCCGGGCGGCCGAGAATCCCGTTGTAGGGCAAGGGGATCTCGGTTACGTCGAAGACAATCCTCTCCATCTTGTAGTTCAACTCGCCTCCAAACGTCACAGGCAACGTGACCTTCCCCTTCGGCTGGCTCCTTCCCGGGTTGACCCCTTGAAACGTGCCTGTTTCCTCGAGGTCTCCATCAGGAATATGCAGCCTTCTGATCACAACAGGTGAGATCAAGTTCAGACCGGCCCTGCCGTCAACCAGCATCTTGTTCACCTTGAGGTTGCGTATCATTGGTGAGACCAACAACGGCAAACACCCGACCGCAGTTGTGCGGTCGGGGTGGTCCTCGGCGTCAAAGATGAGGGGCGTGCTGGACCACTTCAGCGGCTTCTGGGCGTTGAACGAGGGCTCCGCTGATGTAATCTCACGCGCCCATTGTTTGAGCTGGCAGTGAGAAGTATGCAGTGAGGCACCACCGTCGACGCACATGGCCTCTGTAGCCTTCTGGAACTCTTGCTCACCGGACTCGTCGTCCTCGTCATGATCATCATCTTCTTGCTTCTTGTCGCGGCCTCGAGCGGGCCTCTCTTGTTAGCTGTCCTTGCCGCGGCGGCCCCCTTGGCCGCCACGCTTCTTGTCGGATCCCTCGGCACCGTCTTGACCCTTCTCCTTGTCCCGCCTCTCATACTCGGCCTTTTGCTTCTCAGCAAGCAGGGGGGGGGGGGGGGGGGGGGGGGGGGGGGGGGGGGGGGGGGGGGGGGGGGGGGGGGGGGGGGGGGGGGGGGGGGGGGGGGGGGGGGGGGGGGGGGGGGGGGGGGGGGGGGGGGGGGGGGGGGGGGGGGGGGGGGGGGGGGGGGGGGGGGGGGGGGGGGGGGGGGGGGGGGGGGGGGGGGGGGGGGGGGGGGGGGGGGGGGGGGGGGGGGGGGGGGGGGGGGGGGGGGGGGGGGGGGGGGGGGGGGGGGGGGGGGGGGGGGGGGGGGGGGGGGGGGGGGGGGGGGGGGGGGGGGGGGGGGGGGGGGGGGGGGGGGGGGGGGGGGGGGGGGGGGGGGGGGGGGGGGGGGGGGGGGGGGGGGGGGGGGGGGGGGGGGGGGGGGGGGGGGGGGGGGGGGGGGGGGGGGGGGGGGGGGGGGGGGGGGGGGGGGGGGGGGGGGGGGGGGGGGGGGGGGGGGGGGGGGGGGGGGGGGGGGGGGGGGGGGGGGGGGGGGGGGGGGGGGGGGGGGGGGGGGGGGGGGGGGGGGGGGGGGGGGGGGGGGGGGGGGGGGGGGGGGGGGGGGGGGGGGGGGGGGGGGGGGGGGGGGGGGGGGGGGGGGGGGGGGGGGGGGGGGGGGGGGGGGGGGGGGGGGGGGGGGGGGGGGGGGGGGGGGGGGGGGGGGGGGGGGGGGGGGGGGGGGGGGGGGGGGGGGGGGGGGGGGGGGGGGGGGGGGGGGGGGGGGGGGGGGGGGGGGGGGGGGGGGGGGGGGGGGGGGGGGGGGGGGGGGGGGGGGGGGGGGGGGGGGGGGGGGGGGGGGGGGGGGGGGGGGGGGGGGGGGGGGGGGGGGGGGGGGGGGGGGGGGGGGGGGGGGGGGGGGGGGGGGGGGGGGGGGGGGGGGGGGGGGGGGGGGGGGGGGGGGGGGGGGGGGGGGGGGGGGGGGGGGGGGGGGGGGGGGGGGGGGGGGGGGGGGGGGGGGGGGGGGGGGGGGGGGGGGGGGGGGGGGGGGGGGGGGGGGGGGGGGGGGGGGGGGGGGGGGGGGGGGGGGGGGGGGGGGGGGGGGGGGGGGGGGGGGGGGGGGGGGGGGGGGGGGGGGGGGGGGGGGGGGGGGGGGGGGGGGGGGGGGGGGGGGGGGGGGGGGGGGGGGGGGGGGGGGGGGGGGGGGGGGGGGGGGGGGGGGGGGGGGGGGGGGGGGGGGGGGGGGGGGGGGGGGGGGGGGGGGGGGGGGGGGGGGGGGGGGGGGGGGGGGGGGGGGGGGGGGGGGGGGGGGGGGGGGGGGGGGGGGGGGGGGGGGGGGGGGGGGGGGGGGGGGGGGGGGGGGGGGGGGGGGGGGGGGGGGGGGGGGGGGGGGGGGGGGGGGGGGGGGGGGGGGGGGGGGGGGGGGGGGGGGGGGGGGGGGGGGGGGGGGGGGGGGGGGGGGGGGGGGGGGGGGGGGGGGGGGGGGGGGGGGGGGGGGGGGGGGGGGGGGGGGGGGGGGGGGGGGGGGGGGGGGGGGGGGGGGGGGGGGGGGGGGGGGGGGGGGGGGGGGGGGGGGGGGGGGGGGGGGGGGGGGGGGGGGGGGGGGGGGGGGGGGGGGGGGGGGGGGGGGGGGGGGGGGGGGGGGGGGGGGGGGGGGGGGGGGGGGGGGGGGGGGGGGGGGGGGGGGGGGGGGGGGGGGGGGGGGGGGGGGGGGGGGGGGGGGGGGGGGGGGGGGGGGGGGGGGGGGGGGGGGGGGGGGGGGGGGGGGGGGGGGGGGGGGGGGGGGGGGGGGGGGGGGGGGGGGGGGGGGGGGGGGGGGGGGGGGGGGGGGGGGGGGGGGGGGGGGGGGGGGGGGGGGGGGGGGGGGGGGGGGGGGGGGGGGGGGGGGGGGGGGGGGGGGGGGGGGGGGGGGGGGGGGGGGGGGGGGGGGGGGGGGGGGGGGGGGGGGGGGGGGGGGGGGGGGGGGGGGGGGGGGGGGGGGGGGGGGGGGGGGGGGGGGGGGGGGGGGGGGGGGGGGGGGGGGGGGGGGGGGGGGGGGGGGGGGGGGGGGGGGGGGGGGGGGGGGGGGGGGGGGGGGGGGGGGGGGGGGGGGGGGGGGGGGGGGGGGGGGGGGGGGGGGGGGGGGGGGGGGGGGGGGGGGGGGGGGGGGGGGGTGTTGTGCTCCCGTCGAGGACGTGCCAGAGAGCTCCACTGGCAAGAGCAAGAAATCCAAAGCTGCGTCACTAGAGACCAAGAAGGTGTCCGTCAAGGAGGATGGCACGGAAGGGGCTTTCACCAAAAGCTCCACCCTTGACAGCAAATAGGAAGGCGCGCTCGTCACCTTCCTGCGGGCGAATGTCGACGTGTTTGCATGGCAAGCATCCGACATCCCCGGTGTTCCCAGGGAGGTGATTGAGCACCATCTTGCTATCTGTCCTCGTGCGTGACCCGTCAAGCAGAAGGTCAGGAAGCAAGCTTTGGAATGGCAGGAGTTCATAACTACAAGACGGAGAGGATTGTCTTCAATGTAGCCAAGATCCCCTTGCCCTACAACGGGATCCTCGGCCGCCCGGCACTAGCCAAGTTCATGGCGGCGTCACATTACGCCTACAACACGCTGAAGATGCCTGGGCCGATGACCGTCATCACCGTCCCCTCCGACAAGAAGCACGTGCTGATCTGCGCCGACCAACTCTACCGAGAAGCAGTTGCAGCGACTGCCGCCAAGGCACTTGCTCCTGCCGCTGAAGCCCTGGGAGGGAAGAAGATCGGCAAGACGGGGGGGGGGGGGGGGGGGGGGGGGGGGGGGGGGGGGGGGGGGGGGGGGGGGGGGGGGGGGGGGGGGGGGGGGGGGGGGGGGGGGGGGGGGGGGGGGGGGGGGGGGGGGGGGGGGGGGGGGGGGGGGGGGGGGGGGGGGGGGGGGGGGGGGGGGGGGGGGGGGGGGGGGGGGGGGGGGGGGGGGGGGGGGGGGGGGGGGGGGGGGGGGGGGGGGGGGGGGGGGGGGGGGGGGGGGGGGGGGGGGGGGGGGGGGGGGGGGGGGGGGGGGGGGGGGGGGGGGGGGGGGGGGGGGGGGGGGGGGGGGGGGGGGGGGGGGGGGGGGGGGGGGGGGGGGGGGGGGGGGGGGGGGGGGGGGGGGGGGGGGGGGGGGGGGGGGGGGGGGGGGGGGGGGGGGGGGGGGGGGGGGGGGGGGGGGGGGGGGGGGGGGGGGGGGGGGGGGGGGGGGGGGGGGGGGGGGGGGGGGGGGGGGGGGGGGGGGGGGGGGGGGGGGGGGGGGGGGGGGGGGGGGGGGGGGGGGGGGGGGGGGGGGGGGGGGGGGGGGGGGGGGGGGGGGGGGGGGGGGGGGGGGGGGGGGGGGGGGGGGGGGGGGGGGGGGGGGGGGGGGGGGGGGGGGGGGGGGGGGGGGGGGGGGGGGGGGGGGGGGGGGGGGGGGGGGGGGGGGGGGGGGGGGGGGGGGGGGGGGGGGGGGGGGGGGGGGGGGGGGGGGGGGGGGGGGGGGGGGGGGGGGGGGGGGGGGGGGGGGGGGGGGGGGGGGGGGGGGGGGGGGGGGGGGGGGGGGGGGGGGGGGGGGGGGGGGGGGGGGGGGGGGGGGGGGGGGGGGGGGGGGGGGGGGGGGGGGGGGGGGGGGGGGGGGGGGGGGGGGGGGGGGGGGGGGGGGGGGGGGGGGGGGGGGGGGGGGGGGGGGGGGGGGGGGGGGGGGGGGGGGGGGGGGGGGGGGGGGGGGGGGGGGGGGGGGGGGGGGGGGGGGGGGGGGGGGGGGGGGGGGGGGGGGGGGGGGGGGGGGGGGGGGGGGGGGGGGGGGGGGGGGGGGGGGGGGGGGGGGGGGGGGGGGGGGGGGGGGGGGGGGGGGGGGGGGGGGGGGGGGGGGGGGGGGGGGGGGGGGGGGGGGGGGGGGGGGGGGGGGGGGGGGGGGGGGGGGGGGGGGGGGGGGGGGGGGGGGGGGGGGGGGGGGGGGGGGGGGGGGGGGGGGGGGGGGGGGGGGGGGGGGGGGGGGGGGGGGGGGGGGGGGGGGGGGGGGGGGGGGGGGGGGGGGGGGGGGGGGGGGGGGGGGGGGGGGGGGGGGGGGGGGGGGGGGGGGGGGGGGGGGGGGGGGGGGGGGGGGGGGGGGGGGGGGGGGGGGGGGGGGGGGGGGGGGGGGGGGGGGGGGGGGGGGGGGGGGGGGGGGGGGGGGGGGGGGGGGGGGGGGGGGGGGGGGGGGGGGGGGGGGGGGGGGGGGGGGGGGGGGGGGGGGGGGGGGGGGGGGGGGGGGGGGGGGGGGGGGGGGGGGGGGGGGGGGGGGGGGGGGGGGGGGGGGGGGGGGGGGGGGGGGGGGGGGGGGGGGGGGGGGGGGGGGGGGGGGGGGGGGGGGGGGGGGGGGGGGGGGGGGGGGGGGGGGGGGGGGGGGGGGGGGGGGGGGGGGGGGGGGGGGGGGGGGGGGGGGGGGGGGGGGGGGGGGGGGGGGGGGGGGGGGGGGGGGGGGGGGGGGGGGGGGGGGGGGGGGGGGGGGGGGGGGGGGGGGGGGGGGGGGGGGGGGGGGGGGGGGGGGGGGGGGGGGGGGGGGGGGGGGGGGGGGGGGGGGGGGGGGGGGGGGGGGGGGGGGGGGGGGGGGGGGGGGGGGGGGGGGGGGGGGGGGGGGGGGGGGGGGGGGGGGGGGGGGGGGGGGGGGGGGGGGGGGGGGGGGGGGGGGGGGGGGGGGGGGGGGGGGGGGGGGGGGGGGGGGGGGGGGGGGGGGGGGGGGGGGGGGGGGGGGGGGGGGGGGGGGGGGGGGGGGGGGGGGGGGGGGGGGGGGGGGGGGGGGGGGGGGGGGGGGGGGGGGGGGGGGGGGGGGGGGGGGGGGGGGGGGGGGGGGGGGGGGGGGGGGGGGGGGGGGGGGGGGGGGGGGGGGGGGGGGGGGGGGGGGGGGGGGGGGGGGGGGGGGGGGGGGGGGGGGGGGGGGGGGGGGGGGGGGGGGGGGGGGGGGGGGGGGGGGGGGGGGGGGGGGGGGGGGGGGGGGGGGGGGGGGGGGGGGGGGGGGGGGGGGGGGGGGGGGGGGGGGGGGGGGGGGGGGGGGGGGGGGGGGGGGGGGGGGGGGGGGGGGGGGGGGGGGGGGGGGGGGGGGGGGGGGGGGGGGGGGGGGGGGGGGGGGGGGGGGGGGGGGGGGGGGGGGGGGGGGGGGGGGGGGGGGGGGGGGGGGGGGGGGGGGGGGGGGGGGGGGGGGGGGGGGGGGGGGGGGGGGGGGGGGGGGGGGGGGGGGGGGGGGGGGGGGGGGGGGGGGGGGGGGGGGGGGGGGGGGGGGGGGGGGGGGGGGGGGGGGGGGGGGGGGGGGGGGGGGGGGGGGGGGGGGGGGGGGGGGGGGGGGGGGGGGGGGGGGGGGGGGGGGGGGGGGGGGGGGGGGGGGGGGGGGGGGGGGGGGGGGGGGGGGGGGGGGGGGGGGGGGGGGGGGGGGGGGGGGGGGGGGGGGGGGGGGGGGGGGGGGGGGGGGGGGGGGGGGGGGGGGGGGGGGGGGGGGGGGGGGGGGGGGGGGGGGGGGGGGGGGGGGGGGGGGGGGGGGGGGGGGGGGGGGGGGGGGGGGGGGGGGGGGGGGGGGGGGGGGGGGGGGGGGGGGGGGGGGGGGGGGGGGGGGGGGGGGGGGGGGGGGGGGGGGGGGGGGGGGGGGGGGGGGGGGGGGGGGGGGGGGGGGGGGGGGGGGGGGGGGGGGGGGGGGGGGGGGGGGGGGGGGGGGGGGGGGGGGGGGGGGGGGGGGGGGGGGGGGGGGGGGGGGGGGGGGGGGGGGGGGGGGGGGGGGGGGGGGGGGGGGGGGGGGGGGGGGGGGGGGGGGGGGGGGGGGGGGGGGGGGGGGGGGGGGGGGGGGGGGGGGGGGGGGGGGGGGGGGGGGGGGGGGGGGGGGGGGGGGGGGGGGGGGGGGGGGGGGGGGGGGGGGGGGGGGGGGGGGGGGGGGGGGGGGGGGGGGGGGGGGGGGGGGGGGGGGGGGGGGGGGGGGGGGGGGGGGGGGGGGGGGGGGGGGGGGGGGGGGGGGGGGGGGGGGGGGGGGGGGGGGGGGGGGGGGGGGGGGGGGGGGGGGGGGGGGGGGGGGGGGGGGGGGGGGGGGGGGGGGGGGGGGGGGGGGGGGGGGGGGGGGGGGGGGGGGGGGGGGGGGGGGGGGGGGGGGGGGGGGGGGGGGGGGGGGGGGGGGGGGGGGGGGGGGGGGGGGGGGGGGGGGGGGGGGGGGGGGGGGGGGGGGGGGGGGGGGGGGGGGGGGGGGGGGGGGGGGGGGGGGGGGGGGGGGGGGGGGGGGGGGGGGGGGGGGGGGGGGGGGGGGGGGGGGGGGGGGGGGGGGGGGGGGGGGGGGGGGGGGGGGGGGGGGGGGGGGGGGGGGGGGGGGGGGGGGGGGGGGGGGGGGGGGGGGGGGGGGGGGGGGGGGGGGGGGGGGGGGGGGGGGGGGGGGGGGGGGGGGGGGGGGGGGGGGGGGGGGGGGGGGGGGGGGGGGGGGGGGGGGGGGGGGGGGGGGGGGGGGGGGGGGGGGCCGGCCGAACCCCCCCTTGCTCCTTTATATACGGGGGCAGGGGGCACCTCTAGACACACAATTGATCATTGGTCTCTTAGCCGTGTGCGGTGCCCCCTCCACCATATTACACCTCGATAATATCGTAGCGGTGCTTAGGCAAAGCCCTGCGTCGGTAGAACATCATCATTGTCACCACGCCGTCGTGCTGACGAAACTCTCCCTCAACACTCGGCTGGATCGGAGTTCGAGGGACGTCATCGAGTTGAACGTGTGCTGAACTCGGAGGTGCCGTGCGTTCGGTACTTGATCGGTCGGATCGTGAAGACATACGACTACATCAACCGCGTTGTGTTAACGCTTCCGCTTTCGGTCTACGTGGGTACGTGGACAACACTCTCCCCTCTCGTTGCTATGCATCACCATGATCTTGCGTGTGCGTAGAATTTTTTTGAAATTACTACGTTCCCCAACACATACTTGTGGCACTGCCATTTGAGTCATATTGGTATAAAACGCATGAAGAAGCTCCATGTTGATGGATCTTTGGACTCACTCATTTTTGAAAAGATTGAGACATGCGAACCATGTCTATTGGTAGATATGCATGAAGAAACTCCATACAGATGGATCGTTTGGACTCACTTGATTTTGAATCATTTGAGACATGCAAATCATACCACATGGACAAGATGACTGAAAGGCCTTGTTTTCAGTAAGATGGAACAAGAAAGCAACTTGTTGGAAGTAATACATTTTGATGTGTGCAGTCCAATGAGTGCTGAGGCACGCAGTGGATATCGTTATGTTCTTACTTCACAGATGATTTGAGTAGATGCTAAGAATATTTACTTGATGAAACACAAGTCTGAATTATTGAAAGGTTCAAGTAATTTCAGAGTGAAGTTGAAGATCGTCATGACAAGGGGATAAAATGTCTATGATGTGATCATAGAGATGAATATCTGAGTTACGCGTTTGGCACACAATTAAGACATTGTGGAAATTGTTTCACAACTAATACCGCCTGCAACACCATAGTGTGATGGTGTGTCCGAACATCATAACTGCACCCTATTGGATATGGTGCATACCATGATGTCTCTTATCAAATTACCACTATCGTTTATGGGTTAGGCATTAGAGACAACCGCATTCACTTTAAATAGGGCACCACGCAATTCCGTTGAGACGACACCGTATGAACTATGGTTTAGAGAAACCTAAGTTGTCGTTTCTTAAAAGTTTGGGGCCGCGACGCTTATGTGGAAAAGTTTCAGGCTGATAAGCTCGAACCCAAAGCGGATAAATGCATCTTCATAGAATACCCAAAACAGTTGGGTATACCTCCTATTTCAGATCTGGAAGCAAAAGTGATTGTTTCTAGAAACGGGTCCTTTCTCGAGGAAAAGTTTCTCTCGAAAGAATTGAGTGGGAGGATGGTGGAGACTTGATGAGGTTATTGAACCGTCACTTTCAACTAGTGTGTAGCAGGGCACAAGAAGTTGTTCCTGTGGCACCTACACCAATTGAAGTGGAAGCTTATGATAGTGATCATGAAACTTCGGATCAAGTCACTACCAAACCTCGTAGGACGACAAGGATGCGTACTACTTCAGAGTGGTACGTAATCCTGTCTTGGAAGTCATGTTGCTAGATAACAATGAACCTACGAGCTATGGAGAAGGGATGGTGGGCCCAGATTCCGATGAATGGCTCGAGGCCATAAAATCCGAGAGAGGATCCATGTATAAAAACAAAGTATAGACTTTGGAAGAACTACTTGATGGGTCACTAGTATGCCTCTACTTGACTAGCTCGTTGATCAAAGATGGTTATGTTTCCTAGCCATAGACATGAGTAGTCATTTGATTAACGGGATCACATCATTAGGAGAATGATGTGATTGAGTTGACCCATTCCGTTAGCTTAGCACTCAATCGTTTAGTATCTTGCTATTGCTTTCTTCATGACTTATACATGTTCCTATGACTATGAGATTATGCAACTCCCGTTTACCGGAGGAACACTTTGTGTGCTACCAAACGTCACAACGTAACTGGGTGATTATAAAGGTGCTCTACACGTGTCTCCAAAGGTACTTGTTGGGTTGGCATATTTCGAGATTAGGATTTGTCACTCCGATTGTCGGAGAGGTATCTCTGGGCCCACTCAGTAATACACATCACTATAAGCCTTGCAAGCATTGTGACTAATGAGTTAGTTGCGGGCTGATGTATTACGGAACGAGTAAAGAGACTTGCCGGTAATGAGATTGAACTAGGTATCGAGATACCGACGATCGAATCTCGGGCAAGTAACATACCGATGACAAAGGGAACAACGTATGTTGTTATGCGGTCTGACCGATAAAGATCTTCGTAGAATATGTGGGAACCAATATGAGCATCCAGGTTCCGCTATTGGTTATTGACCGGAGAGGTGTCTCGGTCATGTCTACCTAGTTCTCGAACCCGTAGGGTCCGCACGCTTAACGTTACGATGACAGTTATATTATGAGTTTATATGTTTTGATGTACCGAAGGTTGTTCGGAGTCCCGGATGTGATCACGGACATGACGAGGAGTCCCAAAATGGTCGAGACATAAAGATTGATATATTGGAAGCCTATGTTTGGACATCGGAAGTGTTCCGGGTGAAATCGGGATTTTTTCGGAGTACCGGGAGGTTACCGGAACCCCCCGGTAACTTAATGGGCCTTAGTGGGCCTAGGTGGAAGAGAGGAGAGGAGGCCAGGGCAGGGCCGCACGCCCCTCCCCCCCAGTCCGAATAGGACAAGGAGAGGGGGGCGGCGCCCCCCCCC
>JAAAWM010010551.1:0-44246 GCA_036873465.1 Thinopyrum obtusiflorum
ACAATGTGTAGCCAAATGTGAAAATAGCTTTTGGCATCATGGGAACCATTGTGTACGGTGTTGCCAAAGCCAAAAGGATGGAACCGAAGCTCCCTGATTGATTGATTGATTGATTGATTGAAGGAATAGAAAAATGCAACGTCTCTCCTCTTTCTCCCGTGCTTGGATGCATGTACAGTATAGAGGACAGAGTCTACTCCCCTGTCCCTTCTATCACAAATCACAAAGCAGTGAGGCATCAAATCACAAAGCACGGATGAAGCAACCATCATTTCACTCTTCACTGACTCCGCTTCTCCATCGTCTTCTTCGAGAAACCATCTCACCGCACTAAGCTGGACGGATGACGCTATTGTGTATGAGTAGTACTAGTACATTTATGCGTCCTTTGGTTCAACGGACTTCCTGGATGCAAATAAGGCGGTTGTCTCAGCTTGCAGGTGGCACTTGTGAACGACTTACCGTGGTCTCCCTCAATGGTGTTCTCCGTCGAACGCACTTCGCCCCACCTTTTCAACTCTCACGCAATACACGAGCATGAGCCATGGACATAGCACTATAGGTGGAATAGAATATGGTGGTTGTGGAGAAGACAAAAAGAAGGAGATAGTCTCACATCAACTAGGCATATCAACGGGCTATGGAGATGCCCATCAATGGATATCAATGTGAGTGAGTAGGGACTGCCATGCAACGGATGCACTAGAGATATAAGTTTATGAAAGCTCAAAAAGAAACTAAGTGGGTGTTCATCCAACTCGCTTGCTCATGAAGACCTAGGGCAATTAGAGGAAGCCCATCATTCGAATATACAAGCCAAGTTCTATAATGGAAAATTCCCACTAGTATATGAAAGTGACATCATAGGAGACTCTCTATCATGAAGATCATGGTGCTACTTTGAAGCACACATGTGGTAAAAGGATAGTAGCATTTCCCCTTCTCTCTTTTTCTCTCATTTTTTTTGTTTGGGTTCTCTCTTTTTTTTGGCCTCTTTTTTATTTTATTTTTATTTTTTCCGTCCAGAGTCTCATCCCGACTTGTGGGGGAATCATAGTCTCCATCATCCTTTCCTCACATGGGACAATGCTCTAATAATGATGATCATCACACTTTATTTACTTTACAACTCAAGAATTACAACTCAATACTAGAACAAATAGATTACTCTATATGAATGCCACTGGCGGTGTACCAGGATGTGTAATGACTCAAGAAAAGCATGTATAAAAATGATGAAAGGTGTCTTTGCCACAAATACTATGTCAACTACATGATCACGCAAAGCAATATGACAATAATGAAGCCTGTCATAATAAACGGAAAGGTGAAAGTTGCATCGAAATATATCTCGGAATGGCTTGGAAATGCCATAATAGGTAGGTATGGTGGCTGTTTTGAGGAAGGTATATGGTGGCTGTATGGTACCGGTGAAAGTTGTGTGGTACTAGACAGGCTAGCAATGGTGGGAGGGTGAGAGTGTGTATAATCCATGGACTCAACATTAGTCCTAAAGAACTCACATACTTATTGCAAAAATCTATTAGTCATCGAAACAAAGTACTACGCGCATGCTCCTAGGGGGGTAGATTGGTAGGAAAAGACCATCGCTCGTCCCCGACCGCCACTCATAAGGAAGACAATCAAAAAATATCTCATTCTCCAACTTTGTTACATAATGGTTCACCATATGTGCATGCTACGAGACTCACAAACCTTAACACAAGTATTTCTCAAATTCACCCCCCCCCCCCCCCCCCCCCCCCCCCCCCCCCCCCCCCCCCCCCCCCCCCCCCCCCCCCCCCCCCCGCTTCTCTTAGTTTTCAAAACACTCATAAGAGAATTTTATTATTAATCTTGTATACCTAGCATATTAGGATTTTAAGCAAATTACCATGCTATTTAAGACTCTCAAAATAGTCTAAGTGAAGCATGAGATTTCATCTATTTCTTCAAAATAAAACTACCACCATGCTCTAAAAGGTATAAGTGAAGCACTAGGGCAAATGACAAACTACTCCGAAAGATATAAGTGAAGATCAATGAGTAGTCGAATAATTATGCAACTATGTGAAGACTCTCTAACATTTAATAATTTCAGATCTTGGTATTCTATTCAAACAGCAAGCAAAGCAAAATAAAATGACATTCTAAAAATGGCAAACATCATGTGAAGAAGCAAAAACTTAGGATCAACCGATACTAACCGATAGTTGTTGAAGAAGAAAGGTGGGATGCCAACCGGGGCATCCCCAAGCTTAGCTGCTTGAGACTTCTTGAAATATTGTCTTGGGGTGCCTTGGGAATCCCCAAGCTTGAGCTTTTGTGTCTACTTAATTCCTCTCATATCACGGTCTCCCTAAATCTCAAAAGCTTCATCCACACAAAACTCAACAAGGACTCGTGAGATAAGTTAGTATAAACCATTGCAAAAACCTTATCATACTCTACTGTAGAAAATCACTAAAATTATTATTCAACATTGCATACTAAATTCCTCTGCATATTTAATAGTCCTATCCTCAAATAGAATCATTAAAGAAGCAAACATATGCAAACAATGCAAACATAACAGCAATCTGCCTAAACAGGATAGTCTGTAAAGAATGCTGCAAAATCCATACTTCCCTAGCTCTAAACTTATGAAATAAAATTCCCACTGTAGTAAATTTATCATAGCTTAATATTCAAAAGGTTTCAACATTTTATCACATTCTGACTTTTCTAGGGCGCTCTAAAAGGATATAAGTGAAGCACTAGAGCAAACAACAAACTACTCCGAAAGATATAAGTGAAGATCAATGAGTATTCGAATAATTATGTAACTATGTGAAGACTCTCTAACATTTAATAATTTCAGATCTTGGTATTTTATTCAAACAGCAAGCAAAACAAAATAAAACAAAATGATGCTCCAAGCAAAACACATATCATGTGGTGAATAAAAATATAGCTCCAAGTAAAGTTACCGATGAACGAAGACGAAAGAGGGGATGCCTTCTGGGGCATCCCCAAGCTTAGGCTCTTGGTTGTCCTTGAATATTACCTTGGGGTTCCTTGGGCATCCCCAAGCTTAGGCTCTTGCCACTCCTTATTCCATAGTCCATCGAATCTTTACCCAAAACTTGAAAACTTCACAACACAAAACTCAACAGAAACTCGTAAGCTCCGTTAGTATAAGAAAATAAATCACCACTTAGGTACTGTTGTGAACTAATTCTAAATTCATATTGGTGTAATATCTACTGTATTCCAACTTCTCTATGGTTCATACCATCCGATACTACTCATAGATTCATCAAAATAAGCAAACAACACAATGAAAACAGAATCTGTCAAAAACAGAACAGTCTGTAGTATTCTGTATCAAACGTATACTTCTGGAACTCCAAAAATTCTTAAATAAATTGGTGGACCTGAGAAATTTATCTATTAATCATGTTCAAAAAGAATCAATCTAAAATCACTCTCCAGTAAACAATGGCAGCTAATCTCGTGAGCGCTAAAGTTTCTGTTTTTGTACAGCAAGATCATAAAGACTTCACCCAAGTCTTCCCAAAGGTTCTACTTGGCACAAACACTAATTAAAACATAAAACCACATCTAATCAGAGGCTAGATGAATTATTTATTACTAAACAGGAACAAAAAGCAAGAAACAAGGGGGGGGGGGGGGGGGGGGGGGGGGGGGGGGGGGGGGGGGGGGGGGGGGGGGGGGGGGGGGGGGGGGGGGGGGGGGGGGGGGGGGGGGGGGGGGGGGGGGGGGGGGGGGGGGGGGGGGGGGGGGGGGGGGGGGGGGGGGGGGGGGGGGGGGGGGGGGGGGGGGGGGGGGGGGGGGGGGGGGGGGGGGGGGGGGGGGGGGGGGGGGGGGGGGGGGGGGGGGGGGGGGGGGGGGGGGGGGGGGGGGGGGGGGGGGGGGGGGGGGGGGGGGGGGGGGGGGGGGGGGGGGGGGGGGGGGGGGGGGGGGGGGGGGGGGGGGGGGGGGGGGGGGGGGGGGGGGGGGGGGGGGGGGGGGGGGGGGGGGGGGGGGGGGGGGGGGGGGGGGGGGGGGGGGGGGGGGGGGGGGGGGGGGGGGGGGGGGGGGGGGGGGGGGGGGGGGGGGGGGGGGGGGGGGGGGGGGGGGGGGGGGGGGGGGGGGGGGGGGGGGGGGGGGGGGGGGGGGGGGGGGGGGGGGGGGGGGGGGGGGGGGGGGGGGGGGGGGGGGGGGGGGGGGGGGGGGGGGGGGGGGGGGGGGGGGGGGGGGGGGGGGGGGGGGGGGGGGGGGGGGGGGGGGGGGGGGGGGGGGGGGGGGGGGGGGGGGGGGGGGGGGGGGGGGGGGGGGGGGGGGGGGGGGGGGGGGGGGGGGGGGGGGGGGGGGGGGGGGGGGGGGGGGGGGGGGGGGGGGGGGGGGGGGGGGGGGGGGGGGGGGGGGGGGGGGGGGGGGGGGGGGGGGGGGGGGGGGGGGGGGGGGGGGGGGGGGGGGGGGGGGGGGGGGGGGGGGGGGGGGGGGGGGGGGGGGGGGGGGGGGGGGGGGGGGGGGGGGGGGGGGGGGGGGGGGGGGGGGGGGGGGGGGGGGGGGGGGGGGGGGGGGGGGGGGGGGGGGGGGGGGGGGGGGGGGGGGGGGGGGGGGGGGGGGGGGGGGGGGGGGGGGGGGGGGGGGGGGGGGGGGGGGGGGGGGGGGGGGGGGGGGGGGGGGGGGGGGGGGGGGGGGGGGGGGGGGGGGGGGGGGGGGGGGGGGGGGGGGGGGGGGGGGGGGGGGGGGGGGGGGGGGGGGGGGGGGGGGGGGGGGGGGGGGGGGGGGGGGGGGGGGGGGGGGGGGGGGGGGGGGGGGGGGGGGGGGGGGGGGGGGGGGGGGGGGGGGGGGGGGGGGGGGGGGGGGGGGGGGGGGGGGGGGGGGGGGGGGGGGGGGGGGGGGGGGGGGGGGGGGGGGGGGGGGGGGGGGGGGGGGGGGGGGGGGGGGGGGGGGGGGGGGGGGGGGGGGGGGGGGGGGGGGGGGGGGGGGGGGGGGGGGGGGGGGGGGGGGGGGGGGGGGGGGGGGGGGGGGGGGGGGGGGGGGGGGGGGGGGGGGGGGGGGGGGGGGGGGGGGGGGGGGGGGGGGGGGGGGGGGGGGGGGGGGGGGGGGGGGGGGGGGGGGGGGGGGGGGGGGGGGGGGGGGGGGGGGGGGGGGGGGGGGGGGGGGGGGGGGGGGGGGGGGGGGGGGGGGGGGGGGGGGGGGGGGGGGGGGGGGGGGGGGGGGGGGGGGGGGGGGGGGGGGGGGGGGGGGGGGGGGGGGGGGGGGGGGGGGGGGGGGGGGGGGGGGGGGGGGGGGGGGGGGGGGGGGGGGGGGGGGGGGGGGGGGGGGGGGGGGGGGGGGGGGGGGGGGGGGGGGGGGGGGGGGGGGGGGGGGGGGGGGGGGGGGGGGGGGGGGGGGGGGGGGGGGGGGGGGGGGGGGGGGGGGGGGGGGGGGGGGGGGGGGGGGGGGGGGGGGGGGGGGGGGGGGGGGGGGGGGGGGGGGGGGGGGGGGGGGGGGGGGGGGGGGGGGGGGGGGGGGGGGGGGGGGGGGGGGGGGGGGGGGGGGGGGGGGGGGGGGGGGGGGGGGGGGGGGGGGGGGGGGGGGGGGGGGGGGGGGGGGGGGGGGGGGGGGGGGGGGGGGGGGGGGGGGGGGGGGGGGGGGGGGGGGGGGGGGGGGGGGGGGGGGGGGGGGGGGGGGGGGGGGGGGGGGGGGGGGGGGGGGGGGGGGGGGGGGGGGGGGGGGGGGGGGGGGGGGGGGGGGGGGGGGGGGGGGGGGGGGGGGGGGGGGGGGGGGGGGGGGGGGGGGGGGGGGCGAGAGTGAACTACTCCCTCCTCGTCATGGAGAGCGCCGGGATGATGAAGATGGCCACCGGTGAGGGTTCCCCCTTCCGGCAGAGTGCCGGAACGGGTCTAGATTGGTTTTCGGTGGCTACAGAGGCTTGCGGCGGCGGAACTCCCGATCTAGGTTTCTTTCTGGAAGTTTGGGGTTATATAAGAGGTGTTGGAGTCGGGAACAAGTCAGGGGGGTCCCCGAGGCGGCCATGAGGCAGGGGGCGCGCCCGGGGGGTAGGGCGTGCCCCCCACCCTCGTGGTGGCCTCGGGGCTCTTCTGGCCCACTTCCGGTACTCCTTGGGCTTCTTCTGGTCCAAAAATGATCTCCGTCAAATTTCAGCTCAATTGGACTCCGTTTGATTTTCCTTTTCTCTAAAACTCAAAAACAAGGAAAAAACAGAAACTGGCACTGGGCTCTGGGTTAATAGGTTAGTCCCAAAAATCATATAAAATAGCATATAAATGCATATAAAACATCCTAGATGGATAATATAATAGCATGGAACAATCAAAAATTATAGATACGTTGGAGACGTATCATGCATCTCCTAGATAGATCTTGCGTGAGCGTAGGAATTTTTTTGAAATTGCATGCTACGCATCCCGATAGTGGCATCCGAGCCACGTCTATGCGTAGATGATATGCACGAGTAGAACACAAAGAGTTGTGGGCGGTGATCATCATACTGCTTACCACCAATGTCTTATTTTGATTCGGCGGTATTGTTGGATGAAGCGGCCCAGACAAACCTTACATGACCACATTCATGAGACCGGTTCCACCGACAAACATGAAACTAGTTTTGAATAAAGGTGGCTGGCGGGTGTCTGTTTCTCCTACTTTAGTTAAACCGAATTTGACTACGGCCGGTCCTTGTTGAAGGTTAAAACATCAAACTTAATAAATCACCGTTGTGGTTTTGATGCGTAAGTAAGAACGGTTCTTGCTAGAAGCCCGTAGCAGCCACGTAAAACTTGCAACAACAAAGTAGAGGACGTCTAACTTGTTTTGGCAGGGCATGTTGTGATGTGATATGGTCAAGACATGATGTGATATACGTTATTGTATGACATGATCATGTTTTTTAAAAGTTATCGGCAACTGGCAGGAGCCTTAAGGTTGCCGCTTTATTGTATGAAATGCAAATGCCATGTAATTGCTTTACTTTATCACTATGCGTTAGCGATAGTTGTAGAAGCAATAGTTGGCGAGACGACCACGACGCTACGATGGAGATCAAGGTGTCAAGCCGGTGACGATGGAGATCATGACGGCGCTTTGGAGATGGACATCAAATGCACAAGATGATAATGGCCATATCATGTCACATATTTTGATTGCATGTGATGTTTATCTTTTATGCATCTTATTTTGCTTAGTACGGTGGTAGCATTATAAGATGATCCCTTAACAAAATTTCAAGGTATAAGTGTTCTCCCTGAGTATGCACCGTTGCGACAGTTCTTCATGTTGAGACACCACGTGATGATTGGGTGTGATAGGCTCTACGTTCACATACAACGGGTGCAAGACAGTTTTGCACATGTGGAATACTCGAGTTAAACTTGACGAGCCTAGCATGTACAGACATGGACTCGGAACACTAGAGACTGAAAGGTCGAACGTGAATCATATAGTAGATATGATCAACATAGAGATGTTCACCATTGATGACTACTCCATCTCACGTGATGATCGGACATGGTTTAGTTGATTTGGATCATGTATCACTTAGATGACTTGAGGGATGTCTATCTAAGTGGGAGTTCTTAAGTAATTTGATTAAATTGAACTAAATTTATCATGAACTTAGTCCTGATAGTATTTGCATATCTATGTTGTAGATCAATAGCTCGCGTTGTAGCTCCCCTATGTTTTTGATATGTTCCTAGAGAAAACTAAGTTGAAAGATGATAGTAGGAATGATGCGGATTGGGTCCGTGATCTGAGGATTATCCTCATTGCTGCACAGAAGAATTATGTCCTTGATGCACTGCTATGTGACAAACCTATTGCAGGAGCAGATGCAGACGTTATGAACGTTTGGCAAGCTCGTAATGATGACTACTTGATAGTTTAGTGCACCATGCTTTACGGCTTAGAACCGGGACTTCAAAAATGTTTTGAAATGCCATGGAGCATATGAGATGTTCCAAGAGCTGAAATTGGTATTTCAGACTCATGCCCGTGTCGAGAGGTATGAGACCTCTGACAAGTACTTTGCCTACAAAATGGAGGAGAATAGCTCAGCAAGTGAGCATATACTCAGAATGTCTGGATACTACAATCGCTTGAATGAAGTGGGAGTTAATCTTCCAGATAAGATAGTGATTGACAGAATTCTTGTAACAGCCTGGATTGGCCCTTTTCTTTTTCTGATGATTTTCTTGGATTTCTTGATTTGATTTGCTCTTCCGTGGCTATGTGGTTCTAAAACTTGGGAAGATCATGTCTTCCTAGGTTTCATAGTGGCTTGTCACCCTCTCATCATCCCAAGATCATGTCATCCTTGACCTAATCCAATATTCTTTTTATTGGGAATATTCATTTTCTATTAAAGGCGTAATCCTTTTTGCCCTAGGTTGTGAAGCAACCTATATTTCTGCCACTCCCAAAATTCCCAAATAATTCTCATAAATTTTTTGGGTCATATCTTCCTCAAATATGTCAAAAAAATCCTTCCATGGCATCATCAAAGATAATTCACAAATATTCCTTTTCTGATTCTGCCCTAAGTGGTGGTTTGAGAAGGAAGTGTCATTTATCTTTGCTTGATTGACCCCAAACTTTTTGGACATCTTTTCCTGCCCATATAATTGCCCCATGCCAAAATTCAACTCAATTTGCCTAGTAAATATTCCTGAGCAATTTTTCGAAGTTCCTGTCTAAGGGAAGTCATTGTGAAGGAAGTACTGGCTAGGCATATCCAAATGAGTTGAAATTTTGCAAGGTCCTTCATATGATCAAATAATCACTCTCCACAAAATTTGAGCTCATGTAACTCATCCATGTGAGCCCACCTCCAAATCTTGGATTCTGGATAGATTTTCCGTTTGTGAAGCAACTATATTTTATGTTGCTTCATTTAATCTGAAAATTTACCAGGGCATTCTCCTATCTATATAAACTTTCTCCGCCAAGTTTTGGGCCAATTCATTCAACCAATTGCACTGTGCAATTTTTCCAAGTTTTTGTCCAGAGCAAAGCTATATGAAGCAAGTGCTATTTTGGCACGTCCAAATGGAATGAAACTTTTTGGGCATCTTCATATCATCAAATCATTGGGCCATGCCCAATTTCAGCTCAACTTGGATCTTCATGTGAGTGCATCATCCAAATCTCTAATTCTGGCCATTATTGTGGTTTCTACAGCAAGTACCATTTATCTTTATCCTAATGAGTTGCAAATTTGCAAAGGTGATCATCTTAGTGTGTGATCACACCATGCCAGAGCCCCGAGTCTATCCCCTCTTGTGTTTGTCTCCCCGCAGCACAAACACCTTGCTGTTGCAATGTTTTGGCCCCTCCTCCAAATCTCTTCTTTGTCCCTAGGATCTTTTCTTCCTTCATTGCACCTAAGGGCACCAAGGACTATCTACTGGACATGGTCGTTCCGGCCAAAACGACCAATTTGCTCTAGTGCCCGTGGTGATCACGCTTGCGCCATGGCTAATTGCGTGCTCTGGCTCGTTCCGGCTACTGTCCCCGTTGTCTCCCTCGTTGTCTCGACCTCAAACCATGTCTAGTAGCTGCCCCGTGAGCTCCTGCATCACCCTGCGTCGCGGCCCCACCCTGAATCACTGCAGTCGCGTCGCCGTCGAGCTTCACATTACGCGTCCGCCCTCTGTCCTCCATTAGAGCTCAGTTGGAGCTCGCCCGTGAGCTCTAGAGCTTTTCCCTCGGTCTATAAATAGCATGCCCGAGGTGTTCCGCAGCTCACTCATCCCTCCCCCGCCTCTCTAGTCCACCGGAGCAGCCACATCTCGCCATTTCTTCCTTGGACCGCCGTGACCTCGTCGGAGTTCGTCTCGGTTCCGATCACCACAGCCCTCCTCTCCTCCTCCCGAGCCTCCCACTAGCTTCCCCACTCTCCGGCGCACCTCACCGTCCCCTCGCCCCTCGCCAGAGTCCACCGTGGTCGCGTGCTCCACGTTCGGCCACCGCCTACTCCTCTCGGCCTCCGCGGCAATCGAGCTAGCCGAAACCCCTTTCGCCTTGCCGACCCCACCATCGTCCTCCCCACTCACCGGCAAGCCTCTCCCCCTCCTCTGCCCGCCGCCGGAGCCACCGTGGCCGCCGTTCCCTCGTCAGGCCGCCGCCTGCCCCGCCCTCTGTCTCCACTGGCCACCGCGGCTGGAGCCATGGGCAGACCTAGAGGGTGTGCCGGGTGTGCCGTGGCACACCCAGCATTTTGCAGATTTCTTTCACTATATGCCATCTTTTCCTGATTTTGTTGGTTTTACAGTACTAGAACTGATTCACCTGAAGCTGTACACGTACATGCAAACCTACCAAACCATAGAAACAGCTTGACTGATTTTTCTACTAGCAGCACTACGTGTGTGTCCAGTAAAGACTCATGTACATACATGAGCCCGGTAGAAGCTAGCTAGACCAATTCCATCGATCGACTCAACGGAAACTCTAGCAGCGTCTCGCGTAGATTGCAAATAGAAAAAAAGGAAAAAATATTTAGAACTCTTCGATGTACCATGTTATTTTTTTAGACAACTTCGATCTACCATGTGATATTCTCAAAGCTGACCCATAAATTTCCTTCTGCATCCGTTCACAGACAAATGGAGATCAGTCCACGAACACGAATGTGGGAGCCGGCCATCCAAACCTAATCACCTGTCTCCTGCTCATCTGAATTTCGGACATCGCCGCTCCCCGTGCTTCCCTCCCCTCGCCCACTCGCCTTATCGCCCAGTCCCTTCCCCTCCTTTCGCTACTAGCCGTCCGCCCCGAAACACTTGCCATTGATCAGTCGCTCGCTGGTCCGTGGAAATAGGACATTGCAGCCCATTTAGAGCATCTATAGACGGACTTTGCAAATCCGGCCCCTCAAATGCCCACGGACGTGACCAGGTGTGTACGTGGACAATGACCGGCCACGTCTCAAATTAGCCACTCTACATCCGAGTCTCTCATATTTCAACCCCTAGATCCATACAAAGCATGCAAAAGAAATTCTACATGCTACATACTACCCTAGATAATCTTCGTCGTCGGAGATGTCCACGACAACGATGCCGGGCGCCGGCTGGATGGACGGGTAGGAGGGCTCCCGCTCATCCTTCTCCTGCTCGACCTCATCCATGTAGGTGAGCATCTCGGCCAATTCCGTGGCCTCCATCTCCTGCCGGGTAGGAGGACGCCTTGCCCGGATCTGCTCAAGTAGCTCGAGCCGGCACTCCGGCATTAGAAATGGGTGGCCCCTCACCCGGCGGCCTGGGGGCATGGCTACTAGGCAGGCGGAGGGAGTGGAAAGTGGTGGCGGCGGCGGACAGGTGGAGGAAAATGTGGATGGTAGGGTTTCGGTGCCACCGGTCAACTTTAAATAGCCGGGCAAGGCACTACGCGGCTCGTTGGAGCGGGGCCACGCAGTGACATCGGTCCGGCGGAGGTGATGAGCTTCCGACCGCCGGGTTTCCGGGCGTTTACATGTGAGACCCCGCCGTCAGTCCGACGTGGCGGGCGTGCCCGGGCGTGCCCGGGCGTCTCCATATCTGCCCCATATTTGGACTGGATATGAGGGGTGCCGGTTAGCCCGGGCGTTTGAGGCCCGTTTAAGTCGTCCGTCTCGGTCAAAATTTCGTGACCGGTCAGTGACCAGGTGGACCGCTCGGGCGTTTAAGGAGGGTTTTGGATGCCCGGCTATAGATGCTCTAAGCCCACATTCTTATTTGTTTAAGGACATAAAAACTATTTATCCTTTGAACAAAACAATCGTCACAGTTTTGTTGTAATTGTAGGACTCTTACTTCTTGTTTTGTTGTACTTGCAGAACTCAAGACAAAGAGGATTGGTAGTATTATGTCCATTCTGTTGAAAACATGAGGTCAAAATAAAGAAGGCTGCAGCTGAAGGGCAACCCGAAGTTATTCCTGTGTATTTGTGTATCTTTCATGTAAGACTATTTGTATTGCAATTTCGCAAATTTGAAATTATTTTTTAAAACATAATATTGTGAGACTTAATTGAGCTATTTGTGTTATTCTTTTGCCATATATGATATGGCACTTAGATTAGGCAGTTTTTTTCAAAAGTGTGCACACCCTTCATTTTTTTCCTGGGTCCGCCACTGGCTGAAGCCCTCCCCGTCCCGCGCTCCTCGCCTGGACGAACGCGTCGCGCCTCCCCGAGTTCGCCGGCGCCCTCGCCCCGGCCGGAGGTGGCCGGAGGCAGCGAGGGCAGTCGCCGGCCGAGCCAGCCCTGCCTCTGTTTTCCGTCGGGGAGGGAACGGGAGGAAGAAGAAGATAGAGGGAGGAGAGAGATGGATAAGGTAGGACCCACCTGTCAGCTGCACAAGCCGGGCCCCACCCCCTCCACGTCACGTAAGTGCAAGCGTAAACTCAGAAATATGCTTCCGTCTGCGAAGAGCGTATTTCATTTGCACTTCGGCTGGGAATGCGTTTCTCTGCTCTGAAGACGTATTCAATTAAAGGCGTTTTCTATTTTCAGCCGCCAGGGACCCATTGGTGATGAAAATATTCACAGATAGGTCCCTGATCTTCATCACCTCATAATTCCGCAACCGTAACTCCGATCGAGGTGAAACCAACGCTCACTTCTTCGTCTCGTCAAGATCTTTCTGTTGGTGCCATTTTCATAAGGTGTTCACACTATGAAAATGACCATGATGCCCTTGCCCTTACCAGCCCCCTTCGAGAGAGTAGACGTTCGGCGTTTCGTTCCGCGGCTTCATCGCACTTCTTCCCGGAGTCTCCGTCACCCCCAGGCAAGCCACAACAGCCACTTGCATGATAGTCATGCATTAGCCATGGTTTCTACTTGAATATTTAATAAAAGTTTGCTAGTTATCTGCCTGCTTGTTTGCTACTGTTGTCGTTTCTTCGGTTATGCTCGTGGTTTCATGTTCACTTTCATGCTATGTTCCGATGCATCTGGTTATCTTATACTACTTGCTAGCCCCCCCCCCCCCCCCCCCCCCCCCCCCCCCCCCCCCCCCCCCCCCCCCCCCCCCCCCCCCCCCCCCCCCCCCCCCCCCCCCCCCCCCCCCCCCCCCCCCCCCCCCCCCCCCCCCCCCCCCCCCCCCCCCCCCCCCCCCCCCCCCCCCCCCCCTATGTTCTTGCATGGTATTTATTTATGATGCTAGTGGTCATGCTATGCTCATGGGTAATGTTATGCTTATGCTCGTTAGTATGCCATGCTCATTTGGATATATGATTCATTGTTGTTATGCTCGATGATTGGGTTGCACCTCCATGCTTATGTTGATATCATGCTCATGCATTATAGTTGCATCATGTTATCTTTATGGCTCATCTTATTGCATTCAAGTTTAACCGGATAATAATCGAACTTGAACAAACTATTGGCTAAGTCATGGTGCCACCATATCGAGCTGACCAGTGCAACCACATTTTCCTTTTATGGGAAGGCCCTAATATGGTCTATTGTCATGCCTCTCGCCGGTGCCTCCAAAGAGGGAAGGTTATGGGCGCGTGCTACCCTGGTCAGGTAGGCGGACATGAACCTTGTGTGCCCGTTGTTGTTGTATGGATCCTTGTCCTCGTTTGGGACCATTTATGTTTTGCCACGACGGTGGTCGTTGGGTGTCTTTGGTAGACACGGGGCCACCCAGGACTTAGCCCAAAGGGGAGTTGGTCGGAGTGGCCGGGAGAGTGTCATGGGCAGTAGATCGGTTTTGTCAGAATGCCGTTGGTCCACCCGAATGGGAGCGTGAGGCCATGGGTTCCGTGGTGTGGGTACAGTGTACTAACCTCTGCAGAGTGTGTGTTAAATCTATCGATAGCCGCACCCGCGGATATGGGCCCAGTTCATAGTCGGTCACACTATGAGCCAACAATAATGATAACCTGATTAATAATAACCCCAGTTCGATGATAAGAAAGAGATTGGTTGTGATCAAGAGAGGATCACGGAGGTATCATGGATACCGATGTTGGTTGAGTGTTATGTGATTGTGAGATGATCACGGAGGTATCGTGGATACCGAAGTTGGTTGATCGTTATGTGATCGTGAGACGATCACGGAGGTATCATGGATAGCGATGTTGGTAAGTTGATGTATGAGATGGTTACGAGGTAACCACCGAATAAGAGTAAGTTGGTGTATGATATGTTAACCTGTTGCATGTAGTATCATCATGTTCATATGGTCATGCCATGCTAAAGTTGTATCATGTTCAGTTTGTTCTGTTAGTATCATGCTCATGATTGATTTAACATGCTAATGCCATGCTGTTCTTGTCTTGACTACTTTTGGTTAATTGTGAGCTTGCAAGTACATTCAATGTACTGACCTGGCGTGGCAAGCCAGTTTGCAGGTCGTGCCTGGATTGCTTGCTTGTTCGGTGTGGTTCCTGTGTTCGCGAGCTAGGATAAACGTTCCAGCCAGAGTCCCTGCGGATTGGAGTCCATCATCGTTGTTTGTTGTTACGCTGCCAGTAGAGGTTCCGCTACCTCGAGTTGTCATGCTGCTTGCATAGAGCAACTGTGGTTGGCGTAGCGTCGCTGTGCGGGTGTTATTCATTGTAATATCGGAGACCTTGTATTCATATTCGTGTTGTAATAGAGAGCCAGTTTGTTCTATGCTAAGCAGTGTCGTATTCCAGAAGACTTCACCTTGATCTCTGGGCTGGAATACGGGGCGTTTTGGTTTCTCTGAGCCGGGGTGCCACAATTCTCTAGTCACTATCACCAAGCTACTAGAACTTCGTGATGAACTATAATATGCAAGGGATGACGAAAATGAATCCCGAGCTCTTCATGATGCTGAAATCGGTGAAGGTAGAAATCAAGAAAGAGCATCAAGTGTTGATGGTTAACACCCCCCCCCCCCCCCCCCCCCCCCCCCCCCCCCCCCCCCCCCCCCCCCCCCCCCCCCCCCCCCCCCCCCCCCCCCCCCCCCCCCCCCCCCCCCCCCCCCCCCCCCCCCCCCCCCCCCCCCCCCCCCCCCCCCCCCCCCCCCCCCCCCCCCCCCCCCCCCCCCCCCCCCCCCCCCCCCCCCCCCCCCCCCCCCCCCCCCCCCCCCCCCCCCCCCCCCCCCCAAGACCACTAGTTTCAAGAAATAGGGCAAAGGAAAAGAAAGGGAACTTCACGAAGAATGACAAGCAAGTTGCCACTCCCGTGAAGAAGCCCAAAGCTAGACCTAACACTGGTACGCGTCGGTGCTATACAAACGGTTTTTAACCCCTTTTCGTGATGGCGTTCGGAACCGTCGCCAAGTGAGTGACGGCGATAGGGGGGTCCTTCCCACATGACCAAGAAACCGTCAGGGATATTCCCTCCTGGCACACACGCTCGGCAAAATGAGGTCGTGTGCGACCGGTGAGCGCTCAAATACGGAAATACGTATAGTAGAGCTAAAAAATACAATTATACACATGAAATTGTTTCCGGTCGCAAGTACATCCGACACAGTCAGTCCCCGCTAAACATTTCCGTTCGTATGTACATCCCACAGAGTCGCTACAAGGAAAACGTTTCCGTTCACAGGTACATCACACACGATTTTCCCCGTTAAATCATTTGTGATATCGTCGCCATTGCACACGATATTAACAATTTTATCGTTTGCGTTATTGAATGCATCACACACGGTGCATAGAAGAAACTGTGTGGCAAAGGTTGTCCATCACACACAGTTTCTATGTGGTAAACGTTTGCGCAAGGTGGCCTAACGCAAATAGTTTTCAAGAGAAGGTCATGTGTGATTGTTCATTGATCCAACATGGTTTATTCCTAGAAACTGTGTGTGTTGCCTGAGGTCATCGCCCATGGTATTTTCTGAATAACCGTTTGCAATAGCAAAACCCAATTAGCAGGCTAATTCTTCATTAGCAGGCTAATTGCCCTATTATTAATAATCCATTTATTAATCTAATTGACATTCATATTAAGCACATAATATATTTCATTTCCAAATTAAGGAAGCAGGATTTCATAATTGAAATACATCAGAGTACAACATGATATAGCTTCAGCACTCAGCTACCCCATTACACAACTGCACCAGCACCAAGTTTCACATGCAACATGTAGAACCTTTCGAAATTAGCATCATAGACGTTATATAGACAGATGCATCTCATCTGGAAAACTGCTGAAGTGGAAGGCGAATATTGAGCCTTCATTCATGTTGAAGGTCTTTGCAACTTTAGTCCAGTTCCTGTGGATGATTGACCGTCCGTCCTTCGTCCTCTTCAGGAACACTTCAATATTGAACCGTGGGTGTGTATGAAAACCTTCCTCGCCTCCTGACCATAGAGGTGGTTTGAGAGGTAATCATCAGTGAACTGTTTTGGAAAGGCTTGAAAACAAGGACGTTCATAAATATCTTCTCTATATTGGAAATGGGGCAAAGGAATAAAAAAGGCAAGGTATAATAGTTAGTACCATCTTGTAAACCTTAGTGCTTCCCATTGTTTCCCTGCAACACATATAAGGTAGTTAGTCATCAGGTTAAGTAAGGGTTCGCATGCTATCAGTAAAATATGTTGATGATAAATAAGCACATTGCAGATTCATCAGATTAATTCAAGCCACATGGAAAACTCATTTATCCAAACCAAGCATGATTAAGAACTAGGAAATATAGCACTTGTATATGTTTCTCATGTATTAAGTTCAGCCAAATTTGATTTATTCCTCACATGGTATACAATAACAGAATGCAGCCACAACAATTGAACATCGCATTACAGAATTGAACCAAGCAGTTAACTAAACACCACAACAAATGAACCAAACGTTAACTGAGCACCACATTGCACAATATAACATACTCCAAATAGAAGATCAGACAGTTAACCAAACCAAGCATGCTTAACAACTTGGAAATATAGCAATTGTATTTGTTTCTCATGTATTTACTACAGCCAAATTCGATTTATTTCTCACATGGTATACAATAACAGAATGCAGCCACAACAATTGAACATCGCATTGCAGAATTGAACCAAGCAGTTAACTAAACACCACAACAAATGAACCAAACGTTAATTGAGCACCACATTGCACAATATAACATACTCCTAATAGAAGATCAGACAGTTAACCAAACCAAGCATGCTTAACAACTTGGAAATATAGCAATTGTATTTGTTTCTCATGTATTTAGTACAACCAAATTTGATTTATTTCTCACATGGCATACAATAACAGAATGCAGCCACAACAATTGAACATCGCATTGCAGAATTGAACCAACCAGTTAACTAAACACCACAACAAATGAACCAAACATTAAATGAGCGCCACATTGCACAATATAACATACTCCTAATAGAAGATCGGACAGTTAACCAAACCAAGCATGCTTGACAACTTGGAAAATTGCACCCTGAAGAATTGAACATCACATTTGCAGAATTGAACCAAACAGTTAACTGAACACCACATTGCACGACATATAGAACATATACTCTAGAGCAGAAGATTGCATGGTAAAACTAGATAGCACAATCCACTAGAATTAGTTAAGGAAAGGCAGTAGCTAGCAAACTGAACATGGGTCCTTATAGTGAGCTAATAAGACAAGCTACTGCTCATTGTCGGAGATATCGATGACGATTGGCCCCTTGGACATGGAAGAGGGCGAGGCCTCCACATTGTGGGTGCCCTCGTCATAGTGGTGAGTTGCCTGAGCCGCTCCGGGCACCAATCTGCTGGCTCTCGAGATGAGGTAAGCACATGCACGCTGAGAAAACACCTCGTAGTCTTCGTCGAAGGCACCGATGGTGGCCTCGAGAAAATGACGCGAACTCTCGTTTAAAGCAGCCAACCACATCGCAGCGTCGGCGCATGAGGCATCGACGGTGGCCTCAACGGCGAGGTGCTCCTCCAAGATCGGCGGGTCGGCACGAATGGCAGCCATCGCGACCTCTTCCGCGCATGCGGCCGCGATTTGCTTCTCTGCTGCAAATTCTCCTTGAGCTCCTGGCTATACTGCGTGCACCATGGCCTAGGGCGGTGCTTATTTGGTGGGGGGGGTCGGTGATTTGAGTGGAAGGTGTCGCGCCGGTGGTCGGGGCATGTGGGATGTGGAAGGAGGAGGAGGATGGGGGTCGGGTGTGGATTACCTGCCTGGATAGACGAGGCCGAGCAGCGTGAAGGAGGGTCGCTGGCGAGGAGGCGACGCTGTAAGCAAGGACTGAAGGTTTCAACTTGGAAAGGAAGGAGGAAACATGGGAAATGTGGATTTTGGTAAGGGGGAGGGGGCAGGGAGGTAGATATTTCCGCAGAAGCCGAAAATTTGGAATCGCTTCAGTGAAAAAATTGGCGCGCAAAGTGTCATCAGACATGGTCCCTTATTCAGAGCGGGCTATGGACTATAGCCGTCGCACCTTCTCGCGTAAGCCGTATGCGTACTATACTCCGACGGTGCTCCAAGATATTTTGTGCTGCATCTCATACGGTTGGTTATAATAAATTGTGTGGGATCTACTTGATTTTTCGTCTTGATTTGAATTACATAATGGGGTCACAGTGGCAATGGACAGTGTTTGAATTGCTAGACCTTTTATCTGCAGTGAACATGCAACTATATGTGTGTCGTAAAAGAATTGGAATTATTCAGGGTTCGTTTGGACATTTTATACACTAAATTGGTTTTCTAGCCATTTCTGGTGCAGAATTCAAAATTAAACTACATGCACATGCTCCGGTGCACCAACATGGGTTGTAAAATCATATATGTGTCCATGGGTTTATGCTTATGTCCCATGCAAGAAATGGGGATGAATTTCCAACACCACCGCACCGTGGCTCTCCGGCAAACGTTGACGTACTTGCTTTTGCAATTCTAGTAAATCCAAAAGTCGTCCAAAATTCATGAAACTTGGCATGCTATCATGGAGCGGCATTAACATGCCGTGGTAAAAATTTTGTCCTAGGGTATAAGCTTCTCATAAACCAGAGCTTCTCACAACAAGCGTGATGGTTTCGGTAGGGAACGTTTCACCTTTCTAGACGAAATGATATCCGTTGCCTCTTCTCGATTTCAAATTTTTTTCCTAGTGTCAATGTAGAACAATAGGAGTGTTGTGTCAATTTTTGGGATTTTTGGGGTTCGCTTGGACATTTTTATACATTAACTGAGTTTTCTATGCATTCATGTGCATAATTCAAATTTGAACTACATGCACATGCTCTAATGCATATAAATTAGTTGGAAATTCAAATCTGTATCCTTGGTTGCATGCTTAGGTCCCATGCAAGAAATGGGAATGAATGTCACACACCCTGCCACCATCACTCGGTCGCAAATATTGAGATACCTGGTTTTTAAATGCTAGTAAATCCAAAGCTCGTCAAAAATTCATGAAACTTGGCATGCTATCATGGAGCGGCATCAACATGTCGTGGTAAATTTTTTGTCCCATTTGGGGCAGATTTGGGGATATGCTTCTCATAAACCAGAGCTTCTCACAACAAGCCTGATGGTTTCGGTAGGGAACGTCCTACCTTTGGGGACGAAACGATATCCATTGCCTCTTCTCAATTTCAATTTTTTTCCTAGTGTCAACAACAGGAGTGTTGTGTCAATTTTTGGGATTTTTCAAGGTTTGGTTGGACATTTTTATGCATTAACTGAGTTTTCTATGCATTCATGTGCATAATTCAAATTTGAACTACATGCACATGCTCTAATGCATATAAATTGGTTGAAAATTCAAATATGTGTCCTTGGTTGCATGCTTAGGTAATGTCAAACACCCTGCCACCGTCACTCGGCCGCAAACATTGAGATACCTGGTTTTTAAATTCTAGTAAATCCAAAACTCGTCTAAAATTCATGAAACTTGGCATGCTATCATGGATCAGCATCAACATGTCGTGGTAATTTTTTTGTCCCATTTGGGGCAGGTTTGGGTATATGCTTCTCACAAACCAGAGCTTCTCACAACAAGCATGATGGTTTCGGTAGGGAACGTCCCACCTTTGGGGACGAAACGATATCCATTGCCTCTTATTTCTTTCAAAAAAAATCTCGTGTCAACATAGAACAACAGGAGTGTTGTGTCAATTTTGTGATTTTTCGGGGTTCGTTTGGACATTTTTATGCATTAACTGAGTTTTCAATGCATTTATGTGCATAATTCAAATTTGAACTACATGCACATGCTCCAGTGCATATAAATTGGTTGAAAAATCAAATCTTTGTCCTTGGGTGCATGCTTAGGTCCAATGCAAGAAATGGGAATGAATTTCAAACACTAGGGCACCTTTGTTTTTAAATTGTAGTTAAATCCAAAACTCGTCTGAAATTCATGAAATTTGGCATGCTATCATGGAATGGCACCCAACATGTTGTGGTATTTTTCGTGTCCATTTTGAGAGAAGGCGCACTCGAATAACAGCCAACAAAGGCATTTTGAAAAGATAGCTGCCACTTTAATATCTCAAACGTTTGTATAATTCAAACCGTGTGCGTTCTGTTAAGCATTCACGTGATGCCATGTGTCTTGGTTTTAATGGCTATAGGTATTAATGGCTCTTGATCGCAAACGTTTTAGATAGAACACCCGTATGTAAAGTGAGAGCAGGATTTGTGCATCTGTTGAATGCAAACGATTCTTTTGGATGACCCGTGTGCAACCACTTACAAACAATTTGGTAAGATTTGCATCTGTCATATTGGGTATGTTGACATTTGTCAAACTGGAAAGATTGACATTTGTTGATCTAGTAACATTGCCATTTGTCAACCTTGTAACATTGCGATTTGTCAAAATATGAAGCTAAAAATCACTAGCAGTATATAATTTTTGCAACTAAAATTCAATAATTAAGCATAGATGGAGGCGAGGAGGCGTGTTCATCCGGGCGTGCAGCGGGTGGTGCAGTACTATTCGATTTGACAGCGGGCGGCACAGTTCCTGATACGGCTTTAATGCAGACGAGGGAGAGGGTAGCGGTTCCCTAAATGTTGAACAGCCAATGATGCATCCTCCTTCAATTAGCATCATGTGAATGCATGAGGGAAGTATAGGAGGAGGACCGAGAAAAGAGGCAGCACGATGTGAATGCAACGCAGTTTGCACTCATATAAAGGTGTCACATCCTAGCTTTACCTTGCCCTTGGACTAGCTTGGTTGTTGCATCATGTTTAAATTCAAATGGAATTTGAATTGAGGAATTTTCAAAGCCTCAGAATCCTTTTAAAAATGATCAAGCTAAAATTGCTTCAAATAAGTCCAAGAAAATGTTCCTGTTATCCTCTGGAAATATTGGAAAGAGGTAAAATCCAAACCAATATTTTTGGTGTCTCAGAAACATTTATTTTGGGCCTTTGAATTAAATCAATAGCTATTTGAATTGGATTTATATCTACTATTAAATAAATGTAGGTCCAATGATTCTGAAATATTTTGTGGAGCTTTGGTTTAATCCTTTTAGCTCCCACAATAATTTTCAGAAGCAACAAAATAATTTGGTTAGCAAACCAAGTTCAAAACAATAGAAAACAGAAACTAAATGGAAAAACAGTAAAGAGAGAGAGAAGGACTTACCTGGCGCAGCCCACCTGGCGGCCCAACTGGCTGGCCCAGCCCAACTCCCCGCCTGTCGCCTTCCTCCTCGCGACAGTAGGCGAGGGCGCGTGCCCGGCGCCCGCAGCCACACGCCCGCCACCTCCTGCCTCCCTGCTCGCTTCCCCGACCCCCCTGGAGACGCCATGCGACCCCCTCGACACTCTCTCACTCTCCCTTGTCCTCATCCTCTCCCCTGAACCCCTCTCTCTCACCACCCGAGCAACCCCGTCGCCGCTCGCCGTTGCTGTAGCCATCGTCATCGCCTCGCCTCGCCGTTGTGTGCAGTTGCTCCGCCATCTGATACATGTCCAACGTATCTATAATTTTTGATTGTTCTGTGCTATTTGATAATCAATCTTGGATGTTTGACAATCATTTTATAGTCATTTTATATCATTTTTTGGTACTAACCTATTGACATAGTGCCAAGTGTCAGTTGCTGTTTTTTCCATGTTTTTTACATCACAGGAAATCAATATCAGATGAAGTCCAAATGCCACGAAACTCCACGATGATTCTTTATGGGCCAGAAGGAAGGAAATGGGCCCTGGTTGCACCTGGGGGGTGCCCCGAGGGGGGCATAACCCACCAGGGCGCGCCAGGAGGCCCAGGCGCGCCCTGATGGGTTGTGCCCACCTCGGGTGCCCCCCGGACCGCCTCTTTGCTCTATAAATACCCCAAAAATACTAGAACCCTAGGGGAGTTGAAGAAATATTCATCCAGCCATCGCAGAGTCCAGAACCACCAGATCCAATCTAGACACCATCTCGGATGGGGTTCACCACCTCCATTCGTGGCTCTCCGATGATGCGTGCGTAGTTCCTTGTAGACCTTCGGGTCCGCAGTTAGTAGCTAGATGGCTTTCTCTCTCTCGCTGAATTCTCAATACAATGGTCTCTTGGAGAACCATATGATATAACTCTTTTTGCGGCGTGTTTGTTGGGATCTGATGAACTTCAAGTTTATGATCAGTCATATCTTTTTATATCCATGAAAGTTATTTGAGTTTCTTTGATCTCTTATATGCATGATCTCTTATAGCCTCGTATTTCTTCTTCAATATTTGGGTTTTCTTTGGCCAACTTGATCTATTTATCTTGCAATGGGAAGAGGTGCCCGGTAGTGGGTTCGATCTTATGGTGCTCGATCCCAGTGACAGAAAGGGAACCGACACGTACGTATCATTGCTACTAAGGATAAAAATATGAGATCTATATCTACCGCCATATAGATAAACGTATCTTGTCTACATCATGTCATCGTTCTTATTGCATTACTCCATTTTTTCATGAACTTAATACACTAGATGCATGCTGGATAGCGGTCGATGTGTGGAGTAATAGTAGTAGATGCAGGCAGGAGTTGGTCTACTAATCTTGGACGTGATGCCTATGTAATGATCATTGCCTGGATATCGTCATAATTATTTGAAGTTCTATCAATTGCCCAACAGTAATTTGTTTACCCACTGTTTGCTATTTTTCTCGAGAGAAGCCACTAGTGAAACCTACGGCCCCCGAGTCTTATTTCTCATATATTTGCTTTGCGATCTATTTTTCCTTTGCATTTTTATTCAGGTCTATTAAACCAAAAAAATGCTTTGCTGCACTTTATTTTATTTGTGATCTATTTATTCAATCTATTACAACTTTTTCCCGTCAACACGCAATTTCTGGTGCCGTACCCCGAAAGGGATTGACAACCCCTTTAACACATCGGGTTGCGATGTGTTGTTATTTGTGTGCAGGGGCTGTTTACGTTGTGTTGCTTGGTTATCCTATTGGTTCGATAACCTTGGTTTCATATCTGAGGGAAATACCTACCGCCGCTGTGCTGCATCATCCCTTCCTCTTTGGGGAAATACCAACGTAGCTTCAAGCGACGTCAAAAGGAACTTCTGGCGCCGTTGCCAGGGAGGATCTTCATCATAACCAGGTTCCTAATCACAAATCTCATCTCCTTGCAATTTACATTATTTGCCATTTGCCTCTCATTTTCCTCTCCCCCACTTCACAAAAATTTGCCATTTTATTCTCCTCTCTTTTTCCGTTCGCCGTTTTCTTGCCGGATCTGTTTTTGGGTGCAATCTTGTTGTGTGGTCACCATGACTCAAGAGAACACCAAATTATGTGATTCTCAAATACCAACAACAATGATTTTATTGGCACTCCGCTTGCTCCTCCCGCCACTAGTGCGGAGACTTGTGATATTAATACTGATTTGCTGAATATTGTTATGAAAGACCAATTTTCCGGTACTCCTAAGTAGGATGCCGCATCCCATCTTAATACCTTCATGGAATTATGTGATATGCAAAAGAAAAAAGTGGACAATGATGTGGTCAAGATGAAACTATTTCCGTTCTCTTTGCGTGATTCTGCAAAAATTTGGTTCTCTTCTTTGCCGCGTAATAGTATGTATTCTTGGAATAAGTGCAAAGATGCTTTTATCACTAAGTATTTTCCTCCCGCAAAAATTATTTCCCTTAGAACCCAGATCATAAATTTCAAGCAACTTGAACATGAGCATGTTGCACAATCTTGGGAAAGGATGAAAATGATGCTAAGGAATTGCCCAACTCATGGGTTAAATCTTTGGATGATCATACAAATTTTTTATGCGTGGTTGAATTTTGTTTCTCGTAATCTTTTAGATTCCACCGCGGGTGGTACTTTTATGGAAATTACTTTGGGTGAAGCCACCAAATTGCTTGATAATATCATGGCAAATTATTCACAATGGCATACCGAAAGAGCTCCTACTAGTAAAAAAGTTAATTCGTTGAAGAAATTTCTTCTTTGAGTCATAAAGTTGATGCTCTTATGAAATTGGTTGCTAGTAAAAGTGCTCCTATTGATTTTAATGATATGCCTTTGTATACTTTGATTGAGCAAAATAGTGATGCCATTGATGTGAATTTTATCTCTAGAAATAATTTCAACAACAATGCTTATAGAGGAAATTTTAATCCTAGGCCTTTTCCTAGTAATTCCTCTAATAATTATGGTAATTCCTATGGAAATCAATCTTACAATAATAATAGGAACACCTCTGATCTTGAGCATAATATTAAAGAATTTATCGACACACAAAAAGTTTTCAACACTTCCATAGAAGAAAAGTTGAATAAGATTGATGATTTGTCTAGAAGTGTTGATAGAATTGCTCATGATGTGGAAAATCTCAAGATGAAATTTTTTGTGCCTAAAGTAGATGAATCAATTAAAGCTCTTTTTGTTTCTATGGATGAAAGCAAGAAAAGAACTGCTATGCTTAGAGCTAAAAGAGAATTTTTAGAGAAAGCTTTTTCTAGTGATTATTCTTGCAAAGAAGATGAAGATCTTAAAATGATTGGTGTTTCTTCTATTGATTCCTTGTTTAGTAAAGTTAAGATTGATGAAAAGGGGACTGGAGAAGAGTCAACTTTAGGTAGAAGGCGTCCCAATATTTCGGAGGGTGAAAATCTTTTTGAGAAAATTGATGAAAGGGGGTTCGGAGAGGTCAAAACTTTAACTAGTGATGTGCCCACTCTTTTGGATTATAAAGACTTTAATTATGATAGTTGCTCTTTGATTGATTGTATTTCTTTGTTTCAATCCATGATAAATTCACTTCATGCCTATGAACAAAATAAAGCTTTCACTAAACATATTGTTGATCCTAGGATGAAAGCTCTTGAAGAAAAATTGGAATTAGAAGTTTCAATTCCTAGAAAATTGCATGATGAATGGGAACCTACTATCAAAGTCAAGATTAAAAATTATGAGTGTTTTTCTTTGTGTGACTTGGGTGCTAGTGTTTCTACAATTCCGAAATCTTTATGTCATGTGCTTGGTCTTACCAATCTTGAAGAATGTTCCTTAAATTTGCACTTGGCGGATTCTACTATTAAAAAGCCTATGGGAAGAATTAATGATGTTCTTATTCTTGCAAATAGGAATTATGTGCCCATAGATTTTATTGTTCTTGATATTGATTGCAATCCGTCTTGTCCTATTATTCTTGGTAGACCATTTTTACGCACTATCGGTGTCGTGATTGATATGAAAGAAGGCAATATTAAGTTCCAATTTCCTTTGAGGAAAGGTATGGAATACTTTCATAGAACTATAAATAAGCCACCTTATTAATCAATCATGAGGGCATCTTATGGATCTCGAACCAAAGATGACAAAACTTAGATCCTTGCTTTATGCCTAGCTAAGGGCATAAAACTATAGCGCTTGTTGGGAGGCAACCCAATGAATAAAATTTATTTTTGCTTTTTGCTTTCTGTTCTTGTGTGTTTACACAATTATTCTACTGTTATGATTGTGTTTTTTGTGTTTTAATTAGTGTATGTGCCAAGTAGAACCAATAGGATCTTCTTGGGTGATAGTTGTTTGATCTTGCTGAAAAAGACAGAAACTTTTTGCTCATGAAAATAATTGTAAAAATTCACCAGAACGTGATAAAATGCTAATTATTTATGCATAAGATCAATATACAAATTATCTAGGTTGTCCTAGTTTTTCAGAATTTTTAGAGTTCTATAAGTATTCGAACAAATCAGATTTCTACAGACTGTTCTGTTATGACAGATCCTGTTTTCTTTGTGTTGTGTGCTTATTTTGATGGCTCTATGGTTTTCTTTGATGATTTTTTGCCATATAAAAATTGGAATACAGTAGATATAATACAAAAAAAAATAAGATTTGGTTTGATACAGCACTTATAGTAGTGATTTATTTTTCTTACACTAACGGATCTCACGAAGGTTTTGTTGAGTTTTGTGTGATTGAAATTTTCAAGTTTTGGGTTATCTTACGATTGATGAAGGAAGGATGTAAGAGCCTAAGCTTGGGGATGCCCCAGCATCCCAAGATATTATCCAAAAATGAACAACCAACTAAGCTTGGGGATGCCCCCGAGTGGCATCCCCGCTTTCTTCTAACAACTATCGGTATTTTACTCGAGGCTATATTTTTATTCGTCACATGATATGTGTTTTGCTTGGAGCGTCTTGTATGATATGAGTCTTTGCTTTTTTTATTTTGTGTTTTAAGTCATCAATCCTTGCTGGACACACCTATTTGAGAGAGCTAAAATTATATCATGACTTGTTAAAATTGCTCTCTATGCTTCACTTAAATCTTTTATGAGCTAGGACTTGCTCTAGTGCTTCACTTATATCTTTTTGAGCACGATGTGCTTTGTTATTTTTTAAGAAATGCTCTCTTGCTTCACTTAGATTTATTTGAGAGTTAGTAAAATTTTGAAGAAATTATCTCTTACTTCACTGAAATTATTTTGAGAGAAAGAAAATTTGTTATGCTCATGATCTTCACTTATATTTGTTTGAGCTTATGAAAAGCAACACATGAAAATTAGTCCCAAAGTGGTAGATATCCAAGAAGGATAAAGAAATAAAAAATAAAATGTCATGAAGATCATTGGACGAAATAAACTTGATTCTTAGTAATAGTTTTGAGATATGATGATGTGATATGTGAGTTATGTTGATGAGTAATTGTGCTCTAGTAAGAATATTGTTGTTAAGGTTGGTGATTCCCTATGCATGCACGAAAGTCAATAATCATGCAATGAAAATTATATCCTACTTGTGGTGCATTATTCGGTGTTAATTATGCTTAATGCTTGCTTATGAGATTACTCGTTTCTTGGTTGGTCGCTTCCCAATCTTTTGCTAGCCTTCATTTTGCACCAAGTATGATCTCTACTTGTGCATCCAAAATCCTTTAAACCAGTTTTGCCACATGAGTCCACTATATCTACCTATATGCGGTATTCTTTGCCGTTTTAAGCAAATTTGCATGTGCCATCTCTAATTTTCAAAATGAACTTCTCTTTTGTGTGTTTGTTTCGCTCGCGGAACGGTAACAGGTGGCTAATATTTTCCATGCTAGTTGTGTTATTCTCAAGATGAGGGTTTATTCACTTGTCATTGCATGAGAGTAAGGCAAAGGTCTTAGGGATGCCCAGTCCCAAAATGAAAAAAAAATGAATTTACTTTATGTTGTCAAATAATAAATTCCTTGGAAAGTGTTGGTATGGAGGGCACCTGTGGATACGGTTAGCCATGGAAAGTGAAAGTATGGTGGAAAAAGGAATAAACTTTATTTTCTGTTTGGGAACCGCCCATGGCATATCTAGCATGGAAAGTGTTGGGAACTCTAAGTCATTTTCGTTGGTGGGATGGATACACCTCCCAAAATGTTTTTATCTCTAAGTTTTTCGCTTTGAGTTCTGGCACCTCTACAAATCCCTACTTCCCTCTGCGAAGGGCCTTTCTTTTACTTTATGCAATTTTTATTTTGAAATTTGAGTCTCCATCTTCTCTCATAAAAAGCACCAACTAGGAGGCAATATGATCGTGCTTAAGTATTGGGTGTACTTAATATTCGAGTGTGTTTCATGAATGGATCAATGTTTGAGCATGATGGGCTAGGGATAACTTATTTTAGCGTTGATATTTTGAAAGACATGGTTGCTTGTTGATATGCTTGAGTATCTAAATTATTATGTCAAATCTAGACTATTGCTTTGAATCACATAAAAGTCCAAATGTCCATGCTATAAAGAAAAGAAATATGACATGACATGATGAACAACACTCCACATCAAAAATTCTGTTTTTATCACTTACCTACTCGAGGACGAGTAGGAGTTAAGGTTGGGGATGCTGATACGTCTCCAACGTATCTATACTTTTTGATTGTTCCATGCTATTTTATTATCAATCTTGGATGTTTTATAATCATTTTATATCTTTTTTGGTACTAACCTATTGACATAGTGCCAAGTGTCAGTTGCTGTTTTTTCCATGTTTTTTACATCGCAGGAAATCAATATCAGATGAAGTCCAAATGCCACGAAACTCCACGATGATTTTTTATGGGCCAGAAGGAAGGCAATGGGCCCTGGTTGCACCTGGGGGTGCCCCGAGGGGGCACAACCCACCAGGGCGCGCCAGGAGGCCCAGGCGCACCCTGGTGGGTTGTGCCCACCTCGGGTGCCCCCCAGACCGCCTCTTTGCTCTATAAATACCCCAAAAATACCAGAACCCTAGGGGAGTCAACGAAATATTCATCCAGCCGCCGCAGAGTCCAGAACCACCAGATCCAATCTAGACACCATCTCGGATGGGGTTCACCACCTCCATTGGTGCCTCTCTGATGATGCGTGAGTAGTTCCTTGTAGACCTTCGGGTCTGTAGTTAGTAGCTAGATGGTTTTCTCTCTCTCACTGAATTCTCAACACAATGGTCTCTTGGAGATCCATATGATGTAACTCTTTTTGCGGCGTGTTTGTTGGGATCTGATGAACTTTGAGTTTATGATCAGTCATATCTTTTTATATCCATGGAAGTTATTTGAGTTTCTTTGATCTCTTATATGCATGATCTCTTATAGCCTCGTATTTCTTCTCCGATATTTAGGTTTTGTTTGGCCAACTTGATCTATTTATCTTGCAATGGCAAGAGGTGCCCGGTAGTGGGTTCGATCTTATGGTGCTCGATCCCAGTGACAGAAAGGGAACCGACATGTATGTATCATTGCTACTAAGGATAAAAAGATGAGATCTATATCTACCGCCATATAGATAAACGGATCTGGTCTACATCATGTCATCGTTCTTATTGCATTACTCCGTTTTTCCATGAACTTAATACACTAGATGCATGCTGGATAGCGGTCGATGTGTGGAGTAATAGTAGTAGATACAGGCAGGAGTCGGTCTACTAATCTTGGACGTGATGCCTATGTAATGATCATTGCCTGGATATCATCATAATTATTTGAAGTTCTATCAATTGCCCAACAGTAATTTGTTTACCCACCGTTTGCTATTTTTCTCGAGAGAAGCCACTAGTGAAACCTACGGCCCCGGGTCTTATTTCTCATATATTTGCTTTGCGATCTATTTTTCCTTTGCATTTTTATTCAGGTATATTAAACCAAAAATACAAAAATATTTGCTACACTTTATTTTATTTACGATCTATTTATTCAATCTATTACAACTTTTTCCCATCAACACGCAATTTCTGGCGACGTACCCCGAAAGGGATTGACAACCCCTTTAACACGTCGGGTTGCGAGGTGTTGTTATTTGTGTGCAGGGGCTGTTTATGTTGTGTTGCTTGGTTCTCCTACTGGTTCGATAACCTTGGTTTCATATCTGAGGGAAATACCTACCACCGCTGTGCTGCATCATCCCTTCCTCTTTGGGGAATTACCGACGTAGCTTCAAGCGACATCACCATCGTCCGCATCCTCTCCAAGCCGACAAACGCAAGTCGAGGATCACCAAGACATCGTCTTCGAGCCCGTCACCACCGCATCTGCTCGTGGGACATCGCCGGTCGATTCGCGCAACCGAGGATGCCCCCGAGCCCACTAACTGTCACTGCGCACTACTAGAAAAAGGCATGTTAGTGGCGCACCTGTTTTTGCCATTAATGGCGCACTACAGGTGCGCCACTATTAACACGCCACTTGTAATAAATAGTAATGGCGCACCTCTGGTGCGCCATTACTATTCCAAATACTAGTGGCGCACCATGTGGTGCGCCATTACTATTTCTACAGGTGCGCCACTACTAACCCTTAGGTGCTCCACTGGTATTCCGTCCAGGTGCGCCACTAATAGCCTTATAGGTGCGCCACTAGTAATGATGGAAGGTGCGCCACTAATAAGGGCTGAAATGCGCCACTAGTAATAAGGAAAAATAATTTAAAAACAAAAAATGAAATAGAATCATATTTTTTATTATAGTAAGAATATTACAATGTCTTTACAAGTATCCAATAAAGGGAAAATTGCAAGGAAATAAAAAAAATCTGAGGGATTATGAGGGATTATGAGGAAATAAAAAAAATTGCAAGGTGACGCCGAGAATCCAGTCATCTTTGGAGTACACGTTCACAAACCTTCCAGCAACCATCTGCAGCGATGTCGTGTGAACAGTGTGACAAGTTTAAGATGCTTGAACACGACACACGTGCAAACTGCACATCATAATGTTTCTGATCACACAAAATACGGCACCTTCCTTGCAGGCTCCCACCGCTCGCCTTTCACCGAAACTGGCGCGCCTAGGAGTACAACCCTCTCCACGAGTCCCTCTGCTTGCATCAAAACAAGTGAGCGAGACTGCAGCAAAGTATATTGTATGGGAGGAGATAACTACGCAGAAGTTACCATTATCGCTTGATAAAGCAAACTCCTGTAAGCACTTGAATATGACACGTGCCCCTAGTGAAAACCCAATGAGGGTAACAGGCCTGGGAGGATTTTGGTATCAGATGAGAAAAATAATCCATGAAACTAACTGCGCTACATAGAATGAGTTGCGGGTTGGGATTTACCTGTTCCCTTGCGATCCCTTCATGAGTACTTCAGCAAGCATTTTCCCTGCCTTGTCTGATCTGAAATATTACAGTAGATCAGTTAAGTAAACAGATTGCTACGATGAATAAAAAGGCAGGAGTCTATGTTGAGTGCGTATGATAGCATGTTATAACATGACAATCTTCCAAATACACAAATCAGCTCTCTAAAAATCAAGAAAAAATTTGGTTCAATCAGTGGGCATTGCACGCGGTGATAGATACTAGAGTTAGCATGTACCTATCAATAGCAACGGACCATTTACTATCGATAAAATCTATAGCTGCAAGCAGAGTAGCGGGCCATGCAAATGCTGCAAGAAAGCCACTTAAGACTGTTCTCATCGCACCTTGCTTCATCAATTCCAAAGCAAGTCCTGCATCAATAGCTATACATGTTAATCAAAGGCATTTGCAGTAGTGCAAACTAGATGTACAAATTTAGAAACATTACTTGATGTCAGCCAATCTTGTATTGCTGTACTCACTGCAATTATATGCTTAGACTCCCGTTGAAGAATATACCTGCAAGTCATTAGTCCACAGTGTAACTGTATAAGAATGTTGTACTGGTATAACGTTAGATTTAAACATGTGAATGAAGTACAGCAATAATGATCTGGAAAAAGAGTACGCCAAAAATTATTCTAGACCTTTCTAGGTTATCCTTCCATCCTTCCCAAGGTCTAATGTAATCCTCCTCATCAAAAGTAAATCCAGCAACCAAGATGCCAACCGCAAGACGCTGAAAGGGTGAATGACATTGAGGCCAAATCAGTTCAATTACTATATGGATGAATGACATTCCAGTGAAATGGTGCGACATCAGAGAGAGATAAGGAACTCACACCCTGATTATGGTTCTCACCAATCGGTTTGAACTCAAATTCTTTCACACTCCCAATCCTTCTGGCCATTTTGGTTCCCGTCAAGCCAGCTCCAGCAGCTAATTTACAAAGATCATTTCAAGGATATAAAAAACTAAGTAGAATATATTTGTACTACACAATATATCTCATCGATCCATTCCATCTGTCTTCTGAGGGATTATGCATTGCATCTTCTCTTGGCAATACATCTAGTCACCTCAATTGCAAAATGTGCAGGTACAAATGAGGTGAGCTCAAAATGATATCACCACAAGGTTTGAAAGGACATTTATACCTACCCCCAAATGATGCAGCCACTGCCACAGGGCCAGCAACAGATCCCGCCACAGTAGCCATAGCAGCAAACCCACTAGCTCCTATAACAGGCATAATTGTTCCTAGCGTTGGAGCAAGAGCACCAAATCCTGCAGCGATTGCTGGAGCAGCTAAACCTGTCATGTAGAAGAAGAGAATATGAACCACCCAAGATTTTTAGCATCTCAATAGAATTTCCAAAAAATATCTCCTACCCCCAGTAATAGCCAGTAATGCTTCTCCAGTCAATGCAGCTGCACCAATGATTCCTCCACGTTTCCATTTCGCCCACTTGCTTTTGGGCGATGCGTTCTCTCCTGACTGCTCTTGTTCTTTTGCTGCTGCCATAGCAGAGCATGCGACCATAACCTCAATGGCTTCCTACAATAGAAGAATGGCTGATCACAAGAGACAATAACAGAATGGCTAATCACAAGATTATGTAATACAGTCTGAAAACACATGCATATGTTTCAGGTTACTTTTTGTTTGATGATGTCGGAATGCAGTTTGGTAAAATCCTATCCATAATTATCTCTAATGTACCGAGAAAGGATGTATTGTACAAGCCATTTTGATCCACTTCACATCAAGCCATGTTGCTAGTAACCGAAGAGCAACCCGATGCCGAGCGTCGTAGCCCTTCCTGAAGTGAGAGGACTTCCTGTCGTCTTCCTCTTGCGATACGAGTTTGTCAGCCACACAGGCAGAGAGGAGCGTAAACAACAGTGTCATCTTCCGGTGATCGGTAGCAGGAACATCATCCAGGGACAACTTATCGATTCCCAGCAAGTCCTCGGCGGCGAAGCCTTTCTCTGAGGATTCATCCATGCCAGAACTAGTAGAGGCCCTTGATCACCCTCTTTGGTTGTTTCATCCATGGCAGTGTCACTGCTCAAGCTCATTACCATAACATCAACTCCTTTTGCCAAGGCATGTTCCTGGTCCTGGCTATCCGAAGAGCTCTCGGCATCTTCTTCGAAGATCATCCTTAGAAACTACAAAATGGAAGTGGAATGAGACGAAGTGAAGCACACTTTGGAATTATTAAAAAAAGAACAATTATGTAGATTCAATGCTTAGTCCGAATCCTGCAGTGGAATCCCCAAATGTCCTCTGCACCTCATCCACTGTCTGAAACGCAAACCCAACTATGGAGACTGAGGACACACGAGTGTGGCCAAGGGTCGTACCGCGCCGATGTGGTGCTTGGCCTCGGGCGACGCCGCCGTCTCCTCCAGCCCCAGCCACGCCGCGGGGTCGATCTCAAGGAACCTGAGAGACGGCGATCCCCAATCCCATGCAGTAAGTGAAACAGAAGAGTTCAACTCAGAATTCATAACCGCTGAGTCAAATGGGGGAGGGGACCGGACCTGAAGACGGGGCGGAGGAGGCCGCGGGAGTCGTGCGTCTAGAGTCCCTTGGCGGCGGCTTCGGCGTCCTCCCCACTGCCACCGGCGGAGCTGCCGCTGCCGCTGCCGCCGCTGGTGCTACTAGCGCGCTCCTCCTCCTCGTCGGTGGCGGGGGAGGAGCCGAGGAGGACGGACTGGTGGATCTGCGCCCGGCGGAGCGCGAGCGCCAGCAGGGCCCCCGCCGCGTATCGCTGCGTCGGCATCAGCAGCGCCGCCGCCATGGCTGGTGGGGTTCGGACTGGACGGCGCGGGCGGCGTGCGCGCAGAGCCCAAAGTCGGCAGCTGGTGTTTGGGGGGTGATTGCTTCGAGGAAGGCTACGTGGACCTGTTTTGGTTGGGTGGAGAGGCCGCCGGCGGCGAGGCTTGGGAAGGGTGAGGTGGTGGGTGGTTGGCGGCGGCGGCGATGCGGGAGACGAGGGGAGGGATGGGATTGGGGTGGGTGGGAGACGAGGCGTGGGTGGGAATAGGTGGAGGGGCGCTAGCAATGGCGCACTGGGAGGGGTGCGCCATACATACATATATCAATGGCGCACCTCCACCTGGTGCGCCATACATACATATATCGATAGCAATGGCGCACCTGGTGTGTGGTGCGCCATTACTAATTTTAAAAAAAAAGTAAAAAAAAATTGTTAGTAGTGGCGCACGGAGCGTGTGGTGCGCCATTACTAGTTAAAACTAGTAATGGCGCACTGTGCCCTGATGCGCCATTAATAGTTTTGGAAAAATAAAAAAAATTAAAATTTTCTCGTAATGGCGCACCGTGTGTCTGGTGCGCCATTAGTAATGAGGACACTAATGGCGCACATGTATCTGGTGCGCCACTGCTATATAGCAGTGGCGCACCACATACATGGTGTGCCATTAATGTCCATATCAGCTATAGCCCTTTTCCTAGTAGTGGCGTGTTCTCTGTGAGCCGCGCATCTTTTCCCCCTCCTCCCCTGCTCACGACCGTGCTGTAGCCACCATCTCCATGAGCTCCGAAGCTCGCCGCCGCCATACCTCATCACCGCCATGGGCTGAGCTCGAACCGCTCGCGGCCGTGCACCTAAACGCGCTCCTGGTGCCTCCAGAAGGCCAAAGCAGCCACTAGTTGGCCCCCTAGCGCATCGCAGCCCCGTGCCCGCATGCGCCCGTACTCCGGCCGCCGCCCGGCTCCTCGCCACCGCCGCTACACGCTGCCCTAGCACACACCGCGACCACCACTAGATGCACCGCAACGCGAGCTTTCCAGCGTGCCCATCCACGCGTCCAGCCGACGCCGGAGATGGCCGGACGAGGAACGCCACCGCGTTTGTTTACCGTCGGCGGTTAGTCGCCGGATTAGATGACGTGGCACAAGCTTAATTAGCGCTAACCACCAATTAGTGTAACCCCAAGGGTCATTGACAGACAGGCCGCACCCCTTAATTAACCACAGGGTTATTCCCTGTTTAAATTAAGCTAATGCCCGTGGCCCCACAGGTCAGTTTGACCTTGCCACCTCAGCGTTGAATTGGAATGTTCTGAACATACTGTCGAGAGCTAAGTGTGTGAACACGATTTGGTAAAGGTTGCGGTGAGAGGCCATGTAGGAGTACATGGTGGGCTGTCTCATTGTAACCGTTCTCAGGAACTGAGTTCTGTGTTTGTGATCCAAGACAGTTACTACCACACGCTGGGCTCCGGGCACTCCAAGCTCTCTCGACTTACTAATCACCTTGATCTCTGTCCATGAGTTGCAACTAGTTTCTGGTGTTTGTAGGTAGTGTTACTAGTCTACCAAGTGGCACCCGGTGAGGTCGGCTTGGGACAGACTAGGCACAGTGGCACGGTGTACCAAGTGGCACCCGGATGGTGGGCTCGGGAACCCTGCTCACATCATTTGGGGCCGTGAGTGAAACCCCGGCCGGATCTCCTTGCAGATGGAACCCGAATAGGCGATAAACCTGGACTAGAGACTTGTGTGGTTAGTCAGGTTATTGCCGACTCCCTCGCCAGGCTTCCGCTTGAAGGTTGCCGAGATACACAACGTGTACATGGTGGTAAGTGCCGAGAGCGTGTGTGTGAAGAAGTACACCCCTGCAGGGTAATATGATCGATTCGAATAGCCGCGTCCGTGGTAAAGGACTACTGGGTTGCTTATACAGTTCATAGACAAGTGAAAGTGGATACTCTAAAATGCACAAGATAAGCGTGAGTGCTATGGATGACCTTCTCGTAGGGAGACGGGAGCGGATCCATAGTAGTGTATTGATATGGTGAATATGTGGACTCGTGTGCGCCACCTCATAAGAGTTACCAGCAGTCGTAGTTCAGGATAGCCACAGTCAAAGCTGGCTTGCTGCAGTTAAACTCCACCACCCCTTTGTTGATACTGATGCATACATAGCTAGCTCTGATGTAAGTCTTGCTGGGTACATTTGTACTCACATTTGCCTAATTTATGTTTTTGCAGAGAGACTTCAGTCTCACTAGTAGTTCTGTGTGGACTTGTTTAGCTTGTTACCTCAGCTACGATCTTGTACCCTTGGGAGGGTCTTGTAGACCCCCCCCCCCCCCCCCCCCCCCCCCATTTGTAGTTGTCTGTACTCAGACATGTTATGCTTCCGTTGCCTGTATGCTGTGTACGTTGGGTCATGTGACCCATGATTGTAATTCTCACTATGTATGGCTCTCCGGAGCGTTTTAAATAAATACTTTGAGTCGTAGAGTCTTGTTGTGATGCCATGTTGTATTTGCACATATCGAGCATATTGTGTGTATGATTTTTAAATTCTTAGTATGTGTGGGATACGACAACCGAGTTGTTTATTCTTGGTAGCCTCTCTTATGGGGAAATGTCTCCTAGTGCTTCCACTGAGCCATGGTAGCTTGCTACTGCTCCGGAACACTTAGGCTGGCTAGCATGTGTCCTTCTTCGTTTCCGTGTCTGTCCCTTTGGGGAAATGTCACGCTTTGTTCCTTCAAGTCCTTGTAGCTTTCTATGACTTGGTTTTATACGTTGATGATCGACACGTTCGTTGCTGGGTCATGTATGCATGTCCCTGTAAGTTAGTGCCACTTTGGATTCACGACTAGTCATGTCGGCTCGGGTTCTCTATCATATGGATGCTAGAGACACTATCATACACATGAGCCAAAAGGCGCAAACGGTCTCGGGCCGGGTAAGGTGGCACCTGTGGGAATACCGTGCGTGAGGCCGCAAAGTGATATGATGTGTTACATGCTAGATCGGTGTGACTTAGGACCGGGGTCCTGACAGCTTTGGTATCAGAGCCTGACTGCTTGTAGGTTTACCAAGCCAAACTGGTCAAAGTTGAGTCTAGAAATGCTTTAGTTCTATAAGGGAATTGATTGTGGAAGGGAACGTAAGGCTCTTTTTACTCCTTTACCTTATGTCCTTCTAATCTGAGTCAACCTCTTCTCTTCTATGGGGATTAAGAACTAGGCTTCTCATATATCTATCAGGATCACATGTTGCTAATCCGTAGACTTATAGGATTGATGGTTTCAAGCCTCGGTTCAGTTCCTACTACTTTTGTATGCTGACCGTTGATCTCGGAACCTTGATATTGTGATGTTGCCTAGTTATGCCACCATTTTGCAGGATCTCTCAAATCTTTTGAACATTTACAGCCATTATGCTGTCCGAGTCACCGATGGTGGGCTCGGGAACCCTGCTCACATCATTTGGGGCTGTGAGTGAAACCCCGGCCGGATCTCCTTGCGGATGGAACCCGAATAGGCGATAAACCTGGACTACAGACTTGTGTGGTTAGTCAGGTTATTGCCGACTCCCTCGCCAGGCTTAGGTTGCCGAGATACACAACGTGTACATGGTGGAAAGTGCCGAGAGCGTGTGTGAAGAAGTACACCCCTACAGGGTAATATGATCTATTCGAATAGCCGCGTCCGTGGAGAAGGACTACTGGGTTGCTTATACAGTTCACAGACAAGTGAAAGTGGATACTCTAAAATGCGCAAGATAAGCGTGAGTGCTATGGATGGCCTTCTCGTAGGGAGATGGGACCGGATCCATAGTAGTGTATTGATATGGTGAATATGTGGACTCGTGTGCGCCACCTCATAAGAGTTACCAGCAGTCGTAGTTCAGGATAGCCACAGTCAAAGCTGGCTTGCTGTAGTTAAACTCCACCACCCCTTTGCTGATACTGATGCATACATAGATAGCTCTGATGTAAGTCTTGCTGGGTACATTTGTACTCACATTTTCCTAATTTATGTTTTTGCAGAGAGACTTCAGTCTCACTAGTAGTTCTGCATGGACTTCGACGTTTAGCTTGTTACCTCAGCTATGATCTTGTACCCTTGGGAGGGTCTTGTAGACCCCCCCCCCCCCCCCCCCCCCCCCCCCCCCCCCCCCCCCCCCCCCCCCCCCCCCCCCCCCCCCCCCCCCCCCCCCCCCCCCCCCCCCCCCCCCCCCCCCCCCCCCCCCCCCCCCCCCCCCCCCCCCCCCCCCCCCCCCCCCCCCCCCCCCCCCCCCCCCCCCCCCCCCCCCCCCCCCCCCCCCCCCCCCCCCCCCCCCCCCCCCCCCCCCCCCCCCCCCCCCCCCCCCCCCCCCCCCCCCCCCCCCCCCCCCCCCCCCCCCCCCCCCCCCCCCCCCCCCCCCCCCCCCCCCCCCCCCCCCCCCCCCCCCCCCCCCCCCCCCCCCCCCCCCCCCCCCCCCCCCCCCCCCCCCCCCCCCCCCCCCCCCCCCCCCCCCCCCCCCCCCCCCCCCCCCCCCCCCCCCCCCCCCCCCCCCCCCCCCCCCCCCCCCCCCCCCCCCCCCCCCCCCCCCCCCCCCCCCCCCCCCCCCCCCCCCCCCCCCCCCCCCCCCCCCCCCCCCCCCCCCCCCCCCCCCCCCCCCCCCCCCCCCCCCCCCCCCCCCCCCCCCCCCCCCCCCCCCCCCCCCCCCCCCCCCCCCCCCCCCCCCCCCCCCCCCCCCCCCCCCCCCCCCCCCCCCCCCCCCCCCCCCCCCCCCCCCCCCCCCCCCCCCCCCCCCCCCCCCCCCCCCCCCCCCCCCCCCCCCCCCCCCCCCCCCCCCCCCCCCCCCCCCCCCCCCCCCCCCCCCCCCCCCCCCCCCCCCCCCCCCCCCCCCCCCCCCCCCCCCCCCCCCCCCCCCCCCCCCCCCCCCCCCCCCCCCCCCCCCCCCCCCCCCCCCCCCCCCCCCCCCCCCCCCCCCCCCCCCCCCCCCCCCCCCCCCCCCCCCCCCCCCCCCCCCCCCCCCCCCCCCCCCCCCCCCCCCCCCCCCCCCCCCCCCCCCCCCCCCCCCCCCCCCCCCCCCCCCCCCCCCCCCCCCCCCCCCCCCCCCCCCCCCCCCCCCCCCCCCCCCCCCCCCCCCCCCCCCCCCCCCCCCCCCCCCCCCCCCCCCCCCCCCCCCCCCCCCCCCCCCCCCCTTCAGTTTGAGCTTTAATATACTTATAGCTCTAGTGCATCCGTTGCATGACAATCCCTACTCACTCACATTGATATCTATTGATGGGCATCTCCATAGCGCACTGATATGCCTAGTTGATGTGAGATTATCTTCTTCTTTTTATCTTCTGCACAACCACCATTCTATTCCACCTATAGTGATATATCCATGGCTCACGCTCATGTATTGCATGAGGGTTGAAAATGCTGAAGCGCGTTAAAAAGTATGAACCAATTGCTTGGCTTGTCATCGGGGTTGTGCATGATGTGAGTATTTTGTGTGGTGAAGATGGAGCATAGCCAAACTATATGATTTTGTAGGGATAACTTTCTTTGGCCTTGTTATTTTGAAAAGACATGATTTCTTTATTAGTGGGCTTGAAGTATTATCATTTTTATGTCAAATTATAGACTATTGCTTTGAATCACTCGTGTCTTAATATTCATGCCATGATTAGATATGTGATCAAGATTATGCTAGGTAGCATTCCACATCAAAAATTATCTTTTTATCATTTACCTACTCGAGGACGAGCAGGAATTAAGCTTGGGTATGGTGATACGTCTCCGTCATATCTATAATTTTTGATTGTTCCATGCCAATATTCTACAACTTTCATATACTTTTGGCAACTTTTTATACTATTTTTGGGACTAACATATTGATCCATTGCCCAGTGCCAGTTCCTGTTTATTGCATGTTTTTTGTTTCACAGAATATCCATATCAAACGGAGTCCAATCGGGATAAAAACTGATGGAGATTTTTTTTGGAATATATATGATTTTTTGGAAGAAAAATCCACGCGAGACGGTGCCCGAGGTGGCCATGAGGCAGGGGCGCGCGCATGCCCCCTGGGCGCGCCCCTGACCCTCATGGGCCACCCGTAATGTGGTTGGTGCCCTTCTTTCACCGCAAGAAAGCTAATATCCGGATAGAGATCGTGTTAAAATTTCAGCCCAATCGGAATTACGGATCTCCGGGAATATAAGAAACGTTGAAAGGGTAGAATCCGAGAACGCAGAAATAGAGAGAGACAGAGAGACAGATCTAATCTCGGAGGGGCTCTTGCCCCTCCCGTGCCATGGAGGCCATGGACCAGAGGGGAAACCCTTCTCCCATCTAGGGAGGAGGTCAAGGAAGAAGAAGAAGAAGGAGGGGGGCTCTCTCCCCCTCGCTTCCGGTGGCACCGGAGTGCCTCCGTGGGCCATCATCATCACCGTGATCTACACCAACACCTCCGCCATCTTCACCAACATCTCCATCACCTTCCCCCCTCTATCTACAGCGGTCCACTCTCCCGCAACCCGCTGTAACCTCTACTTGAACATGGTGCTTTATGCTTCATATTATTATCCAATGATATGTTGCCATCCTATGATGTCTGAGTAGATTTTCGTTGTCCTATCGGTGGTTGATGAATTGCTATGATTGATTTAATTTGCTTGTGGTTATGTCGCTGTCCTTTGGTTCCCATCATATGGTTGCACGCGTGGATCACACCCTAGGGTTAATTGTATGTTGATAGGACTATGTATTGGAGGGCAAGAGTGACAGAAGCTTCAACCTAGCATAGAAATTGATGCATACGGGATTGAAGCCGGGCCAATATATCTTAATGCTATGGTTGGGTTTTACCTTAATGAACGTTAGTAGTTGCGGATGCTTGCTAATAGTTCCAATCATAAGTGCATAGAATTCGAAGTCAGGGATGACATGCTAGCAGTGGCCTCTCCCACATTATACTTGCTATTGGTCTAGTAAAGTAGTCAATTGCTTAGGGGCAATTTCGCAACTCCTACCACTACTTTTCCACACTCGCTATATTTACTTTATTGTTTATTTATCTAAACAGCCCCTACTTTTTATTTACGTACTCTTTATTATCTTGCAAACCTATCCAACAACACCTACAAAGTACTTCTAGTTTCATACTTGTTCTAGGTAAAGCGAACGTCAAGCGTGCGTAGAGTTGTATCGGTGGTCGATTGAACTTGAGGGAATATTTGTTCTACCTTTAGCTCCTCGTTGGGTTCGACACTCTTACTTATCGAAAACTGTTGCAATCCCCTATACTTGTGGGTTATCAGGCTTCTACATCAACCCTATTGCCCTTAGGATGAAGTGTGAGTAGTTTACCTCAGACCTACGGGTCCATAGCTAGTAGCTAGATGGCTTCTTCTCTCTCTTTTATTCTCAATCCCCCCCCCCCCCCCCCCCCCCCCCCCCCCCCCCCCCCCCCCCCCCCCCCCCCCCCCCCCCCCCCCCCCCCCCCCCCCCCCCCCCCCCCCCCCCCCCCCCCCCCCCCCCCCCCCCCCCCCCCCCCCCCCCCCCCCCCCCCCCCCCCCCCCCCCCCCCCCCCCCCCCCCCCCCCCCCCCCCCCCCCCCCCCCCCCCCCCCCCCCCCCCCCCCCCCCCCCCCCCCCCCCCCCCCCCCCCCCCCCCCCCCCCCCCCCCCCCCCCCCCCCCCCCCCCCCCCCCCCCCCCCCCCCCCCCCCCCCCCCCCCCCCCCCCCCCCCCCCCCCCCCCCCCCCCCCCCCCCCCCCCCCCCCCCCCCCCCCCCCCCCCCCCCCCCCCCCCCCCCCCCCCCCCCCCCCCCCCCCCCCCCCCCCCCCCCCCCCCCCCCCCCCCCCCCCCCCCCCCCCCCCCCCCCCCCCCCCCCCCCCCCCCCCCCCCCCCCCCCCCCCCCCCCCCCCCCCCCCCCCCCCCCCCCCCCCCCCCCCCCCCCCCCCCCCCCCCCCCCCCCCCCCCCCCCCCCCCCCCCCCCCCCCCCCCCCCCCCCCCCCCACCCACCGTAGAAAACTTATGCTCTCGAGAGAAGCCACTAGTGAAACCTATGCCCCCGGGTCTATCTTTATCATATTAATCTCCTACTACTTAGTTATTTCCTTTGCTTTTTTACTTTGCATCTTTATCACAAAAATACCAAAAATATTATCTTATCATATCTATCAGATCTCACTCTCGTAAGTGGCCGTGTAGGGATTGACAACCCCTATTCGCGTTGGTTGCGAGGATTTATTTGTTTTGTGCAGGTACGAGGGACTCGCACGTAGCCTCCTACTGGATTGATACCTTGGTTCTCAAAAACTGAGGGAAATACTTACGCTACTTTGCTGCATCATCCCTTCCTCTTCGGGGAAAACCAGCGCAGTGCTCAAGAGGTAGCAAGAAGGATTTCTGGCGCCGTTGCCGGGGAGGTCTACGCAAAAGTCAACATACCAAGTACCCATCACATACCCTTATCTCCCGCATTACATTATTTGCCATTTTCCTCTCGTTTTCCTCTCCCCCACTTCACCCTTGCCGTTTTATTCACCCTCTCCGTCTCTATACTCCGTCTCTTTCTCTATTTTGCCTCTTTTTGCCCGCTTGCTTTTTGTTTGCTTGTGTGTTAGTTTTCTTGCTTGTTACGATGGCTCAACATAATACTAAATTATGTGACTTCACCAATACCAACAACAATGATTTTATTAGCACTCCGACTGCTCCTCTTACCGATGCTGAATCTTGTGAAATTAATACTGCTTTGCTAAATCCCCCCCCCCCCCCCCCCCCCCCCCCCCCCCCCCCCCCCCCCCCCCCCCCCCCCCCCCCCCCCCCCCCCCCCCCCCCCCCCCCCCCCCCCCCCCCCCCCCCCCCCCCCCCCCCCCCCCCCCCCCCCCCCCCCCCCCCCCCCCCCCCCCCCCCCCCCCCCCCCCCCCCCCCCCCCCCCCCCCCCCCCCCCCCCCCCCCCCCCCCCCCCCCCCCCCCCCCCCCATTGAAAATCTAGATAAAAAGATTCATAATCAAATTACTCAATATGGATCTAAGGTAGGAATGACTTTGAAAAATATTAAGGAGAAGGAACCCATGGTTAATGAAAAAATAAATCTAGACTCTACTCGAATCGATAAACTTGAGGGTATCATTACCAACTTGGGAACTGCTTTTTCTTCCATAAAAAGTACTCCTAGTCCTCCCACTAAAATTGCCAAGTTTATGTATGTTCCTAAAAATAAGGGTGAATCATCTAGTAAGGAAAATGCGGATCTTAAATCTATAAGTATTCACCCCGATCTTTTTACAATCATTAAGGAACCATTTGCCACGAATGAATTTTTCGATCTTATGCCTAAAAGTTTGACCCCCCCCCCCCCCCCCCCCCCCCCCCCCCCCCCCCCCCCCAAGGAGGTGGATGCCTCATTGAAGAATTGCCTACCAAATATGGCAATACCTAGATCTATCCTTGCTTTTATGCCTAGCTAGGGACGTTAAACGATAGCGCTTGTTGGGAGGCAACCCAATTTTATTTTGTGTTTTTTGTTTTTGGTTCTGTTTAGGAATAAATAATCCATCTAGATTCTGTTTAGATGTGGTTTTATCTTTTAATTAGTGTTTGTGCCAAGTTAAACCTATTAGATCTTCTTGGAAGATAGTTATTTGATCTTGCTGTAATTTCCAGAATCTTTGCGCTCAGTGCCCGAATTGTCAAAAATCACCAGAACGTGATAAAATAGTGATTCCAATTGCTCCCCCCCCCCCCCCCCCCCCCCCCCCCCCCCCCCCCCCCCCCCCCCCCCCCCCCCCCCCCCCCCCCCCCCCCCCCCCCCCCCCCCCCCCCCCCCCCCCCCCCCCCCCGTGTGTTGTTTGCTTATTTTGATGAATCTATGGCTAGTAAAATAGTTTATAAACCATAGAGAAGTTGGAATACAGTAGGTTTAACACCAATACAAATAAAGAACAAGTTCACTACAGTACCTTAAAGTAGTCTTTTGTTTTCTTTCTCTAACGGAGCTCACGAGATTTCTATTGAGTTTTGTGTTGTGAAGTTTTCAAGTTTTGGGTGAATTCTTTTGATGGATTATGGAACAAGGAGTGGCAAGAGCCTAAGCTTGGGGATGCCCATGGCACCCCCAAGATAATCCAAGGACACCAAAAAGTCAAAGCTTGGGGATGCCCCGGAAGGCATCCCCTCTTTCGTCCACTTCCATCGGTAATTTACTTGGAGCTATATTTTTATTCACCACATGATATGTGTTTTGCTTGGAGCGTCTTGTATTATTTGTGTCTTTGCTTGTTAGTCTACCACAATCATCCTTGCTGTACACACCTTTTGAGAGAGCCATGTATGAATTGAAATTTGTTAGAATACTCTATGTGCTTCACTTATATCTTTTGAGCTTGATAGTTTACTCTATGTGCTTCACTTATATCTTTTTGAGCGTGATAATTTTTGCTCTAGTGCTTCACTTAGATCTTTTAGAGCACGGTGGTGGTTTGTTTTAAAGAAACTTGATCTCTCATGCTTCACTTAGATTATTTTGAGAGT
>JAAAWM010010552.1:0-44248 GCA_036873465.1 Thinopyrum obtusiflorum
CTGCAGGGAAGAAAACATCTATCGATAGCCTGTCCTACGGTAACGGACACTCAGAGTTGTATCCCGATCGATACAACTAGAACTTGAGATGATAATTGGATAGTATGGCTCTGGGATTGCTTCCTCGCAGGGAGTCGAGAAAGAATCTCAGGCCGAGGTTGATGATACAACTACTACTTTACACTATGTTAATATGCACTCTTCTAATGCTGCAAGACTGAAGATGCTTGTCTTCGTCAGGACTAGGATTTCCCCTCTATTCTGGCTTTTCTGCAGCCCAGTCCACATATACAGCCTCCTTTTGAAAATGTTGCATATGTAGTGTAGATCCTTGCTTGCTGAGTACTTCACAGTACTCACGTTTGCTTTCCTTTCTTTTTCCCCATATCCATTTGACGCGTCTAGATGACGGAGCCCCGTTGACGTTGTTCCCGTTCCCGTTGACGACTACGGCTACTACTACTACCCTGCTGGAGGTTAATACTACGAGGAGCCGGCAGACGACCAGGAGTAGGATTGGAGGGTCCAGGGTAGGAGGCCCACGCCTTTCGATCGTAGTTTTTATTTTACCCCACCTTCTAAAGGCCTATCTCTCTGTAACTCTGTAATATATCTGTACCCAGATATCTAACGGTTCCGCTGATGCTTGTTGTCATCAAGCTTTGTATTCGAGCCCTCGAGACCCTGGCTTCTAATGAATGCTTGTATGACTTTATTTATGTTTTAGAGTTGTGTCCCCCCCCCCCCCCCCCCCCCCCCCCCCCCCCCCCCCCCCCCCCCCCCCCCCCCCCCCCCCCCCCCCCCCCCCCCCCCCCCCCCCCCCCCCCCCCCCCCCCCCCCCCCCCCCCCCCCCCCCCCCCCCCCCCCCCTTGGCCGAAGTTGAGTCTAGAGGTCCAAAATTGTTTTACTAACATTGGTTGTGTGGCTTACGGGCCCACGTTGCCAACTGGGTGGTATTAGGATATTTTACTCCTTGCCTTTACTCTGGGACTCTGATCTCTCGTCCATTCGGGTTAAACATTTTTACTAACTACAACCCTAGGTTCACGTGATCACATCCATCCGGAGTTCTGAAATTATTTCTCCCCTTGCTTCAAGAATGAGGGCCAGGTTCTGCTCACAGTATTCTCATATCGAGGATATCCTGTGTTGTCACTTGCAGATTCCTCGCCCCAGCAGTTTTCTCCGACGCTGATATAGCCTTTGCTATGTCACATTGTGTACTTCCTTACCGCGTGCCTGCGCGCCGCCTAGCATGTCTAGCTCTTGAATTGTGCCATTGTGCTGCCCGATTTTAACCGATCATATGTGGATCTGCATGTCTTAATTGACTACTGCTCAGCATCTACTTCATTATTCAAGCATCGTCTTATTACATCATGCTTGCCATTAAACTATGGCAATTCTGTGGCTAAACTACCCCTGCTGAATTTGGCAGGATGGGTGACAACAATCCACCACCGCCGCCACCGCCCGATTACATGGCAGCTATGATGCAACATTTCCAACTTCACCAGCAGTTCATGCAAGGGGTGATCGATCAGTTACCCCGTCCCAATGCCAACTACCAGCCAGCTTCAATTACGCTGCCAGAATTTGTGCGTCTCAACCCAGTGACATTTCACAACGCAGCTAATCCGCTTGATGCTGACGACTGGTTGTGTGATATCTTCTACGAGATGGAATCAGCTGCTGTTTCTCCACTCAGCTATGTCACCTTTGCAACGTACTTCCTGAAGGGTCCCGCAGCTCATTGGTGGGCTACCCACAGACAGACTCTACTTCCAGGTACTGTTGTCACTTGGGAGGAATTCAAGGTTGCTTTCCGTACCCGCTACATTCCTCAAGCAGTTATGGCTCGGAAGAAGACCGAGTTCCGCAACCTCGTCCAGGGCAACAAGTCTGTGGAAGTCTATCAGCGCGAGTTCCTTGATTTGTCTCGCTATGCTGAGACTGACCTTCCTACTGATGCTCACAGGCAGGAGAAGTTCCATGAAGGGTTGCATCATGACATTCAGCTAGCTTTGCTTGGCCACGACTGTCCTGACTTCGCCACCTTGGTGAACAAGGCTATCACTATTGAGACTGGTTTGAAGAAGCATAAGGAAGCGACCAGACGCACCCGTGAAGCGGGCTCATCTTCGGGCTCGTCTTCTCAGAAGCGCCGCATATGGATTCCACAGAGCATGTACCGTCCAGCAGCTCCAGTGTACAGGCCTGCACCCCCCCCCCCCCCCCCCCCCCCCCCCCCCCCCCCCCCCCCCCCCCCCCCCCCCCCCCCCCCCCCCCCCCCCCCCCCCCCCCCCCCCCCCCCCCCCCCCCCCCCCCCCCGTGGCCAGCCAGGTCATCGTGCCAGAGATTGTTCACAGAGTCGGAATCAGTCCGCTTTTCCTTCTGCTGGCCGTGGAAATTCTCAGCAGCGCAACAACAATGCCAGGCCTTCTTATGGTCGTGGGCAGGTCTATCATGTCAACATGAGTGAAGACCCAGACCAGCCAGCTACTGTGATGGGTACACTTCCTGTTAACTCAGTACCAGCTTCTGTGTTATTTGATTCAGGAGCATCGCATTCATTCATGTCAGAACATTTTGCACGCATGCATGACATTAAGTGTGAGTACATGAGCACACCCTTAGTGGTACATACACCCGCGGGAGGTTGCCGAACCTCCGTGGTTAGTTATAATGTTCCTATTGAAATCGAAGGGTTGGAGTTCCGTGCATCTCCTATTATCCTGAAGTCTCCCAACATTGATCTTATTCTGGGAATGGATTGGTTGAAGGCTCATTGCGCCTCAATCAACTGTGCCACCAAAGTTGTACATCTTTTACACCCATCAGATGAGCTAGTGAATTATCGAGCTCACATCACTCAGAACGCCGAGGCTCAAATTTATGCCTCGAATGCGTTGAACGCTTCTCCGCTTGAGGGGATCGAGAACATACCAGTCGTGTGCGACTTCCAGGATGTTTTTCCAGAAGAACTTCCAGGAATTCCCCCTGTTAGAGCTGTCGAGTTTGTCATCGACTTGAAGCCTGGCACAACTCCTATTGCGAAGCGTCCGTATAAGATGCCTCCGCATCATCTTCTCGAGCTTAAGGAAGAAATCGACAAGTCACTAAGCAAGGGTTTCATCCGCCCTAGTTCCTCTGCCTGGGGAGCACCTTCTCTCTTTGTCAAGAAGAAAGATGGTACGAATAGGTTGGTTCAAGATTACCGTCCTATCAACCAGGCAACCATCCAGAACAAATATCCGCTTCCCTGGATCAATGACTTATATGATCAACTCGCTGGATCATCGGTGTTCTCTAAACTTGACTTGAGGTTGGGTTATCACCTGATCTGAGTCCGTGAAGAGGATATTCCCAAGATTGCATTCGTTACTCGTTATGGCTCCTATGAGTATACCGTCATGTCATTTGGCCTAACGAATGCTCCAGCTACGTTCTCCCATCTGATGAACTACATATTCATGGATTACCTCGACAAGTTCGTCGTGGTATATCTGGATGACATTCTTGTTTATTCAAAGAATAAGGAAGAACACACTGAACATCTTCGTCTTGTTCTGGAGAAACTTCGAGAGCATCAACTCTATGCCAAGTTTTCCAAATGTGAGTTCTGGCTTTCTGAAGTAACTTACCTTGGTCACGTCATTTCCAAGGACGGCATTGCTGTTAATCCGGAACGGGTTCAGGCTATTCTTGACTGGACTCCTCCGAAGAACGTCAAGAAAGTCAGAAGTTTTCTCGGCCTTGCTAGCTGTTGCCGACGCTTTGTCGAGAATTTCTCAAAGATTGCCAAGCCTTTGACTGATCTGCTTCACAAAGGCGTGAAGTTCGAGTGGACAGAAAAGTGTCAGGAAAGTTTTCAGACTCTGAAAGACAAATTGACATCTGCCCCAGTACTTGCTCGACCTGATTCTCGCAAAGATTTTTCCATCTATTGCGACGCATCCCGTGAAGGCCTAGATTGTGTCCTAATGCAAGAAAGGAAGGTGATCGCATATGTCTCTCGTCAGTTGCGTCCGCATGAAGAGAATTACCCAGTACACGATCTCGAACTAGCTGCTGTCATCTATGCACTGCAGTTATGGCGACATTACCTTCTCGGTAATCGTTGCGAGGTCTACACAGATCATAAGAGTCTGAAGTACTTGTTCACTCAGCCCTCACTGAACCTCCGTCAGCAGAGATGGATGGAGACCATTGCAGATTATGATTTGGGTATCTCTTATACCCCTGGCAAAGCTAATGTAATGGCTGACGCCTTGAGTCGCAAGTCCTACTGCTCTGAACTTGAAGTCCAGTTACAGCAACCACTCCTGTATGAAGAGATTCGAAAGCTGAATCTCGAGATAGTTCCTCAGGGCTACCTAAACACCTTGGTTGTTGAACCGGATCTTGAAAATGCTATTAAGAGTGCACAAGCCAAAGATGCCGAAGTTGATTTAATGAAGAAAGAACTTCATCTTGAGAAGTACCGTGATTTTTCCCTGTCCGAAGATGGAACATTGTATTTCCGGGACCGCATCGTAGTACCTCGCTTCGAGCTTATGACTGACAAGGTCATGAAAGAGGCACATGATACCCCGCTGTCTATCCATCCAGGTAGTACTAAGATGTATCGTGATCTTCGTCAAAGGTACTGGTGGTCCAGAATGAAGCAGGACATTGCTCGGTTTGTTGCTGAATGCGACGTTTGCCGTCGTGTGAAGGCAGAACATCAAAAGCCTACTAGTATTCTGCAACCGCTTCCTATTCCTCTCTGGAAGTGGGACAAAGTGCAAATGGATTTTATTACTGGTCTTCCGAAGTTTCAGAAGGGTCATGACGCTATTCTTGTCGTCGTCGATCAACTTTCCAAGGTTGCACATTTTCTACCTGTTAAGGAGACTATCACTACTAGTCAATTAGCAGAACTATACATCTCCAGGATTGTTTCTCTCCATGGTATTTCGAAGGAGATTAGTTCACATCGTGGTGGTCTTTTAACTTCCAAGTTCTGGGAAAGTTTCCAACAAGCTATGGGAACTCATATTACATGGAGTTCAGCTTATCATCCTCAGTCACAAGGCCAAGTTGAGCGAGTTAACCAAGTGCTTGAAGATATGCTTCGAGCTTGTGTATATCATTCGGTAAGAAATGGGAGGAATCTCTTCCATATGCCGAGTTCTCTTATAACAACAGTTATCAAGCCAGCTTGAAGATGGCCCCCTTCGAAGTGCTATACGGCCGTAAGTGTCGAACCCCTCTGAATTGGTCAGAAACTGGGGAACGACCACTTGTGGGACCGGACATTATCCAACATGCCGAAGAACAAGTTCGAATTGTCCGAGAAAATCTCAAGGCGGCTCAGGACCGCCAGAAGAGCAATTATGATCGCAAGCAATGGCATCTGACTTATCAACCAGGTGATCATGCTTATCTTCGAGTCACTCGCATGAAGGGCACCCGTCGTTTTGGAATCAAGGGCAAGCTAGCTCCCCGCTATATTGGTCCTTTCCGCATTGTGGCTAGACGTGGACAGGTGGCATATAAATTGGAGTTGCCGCCTCAATTCTCTCATATCCACGACGTCTTCCACGTGTCGCAGCTTCGAAAATGTTTCAAAGAATCTCCGCACCGTGTCGTGGATCATGAGATGCTCGATTTGCAAGATGATCTGTCGTATAAGGAGCATCCGGTTCGCATCCTTGATGAAGCTGAACGTCGTACTCGTCAGAAGACGACCAAGTTCCTGAAAGTGCAGTGGTCGAATCACACTGAAGATGAAGCCACTTGGGAACGTGAGGATAATCTCCGAAAGGAATATCCCGAGCTCTTTCCTTCTACCTCCTAAATTCTCGGGACGAGAATTTCTTTTAGAGGAGGAGAATTTGTAACACCCCCTTGTAATAAGCCCTGTGACACTCTGTAAATTTTGCCAAGTCATGATCATTTGCAGTGCCAAGTCAAATGGGTTAATAATTCAATTCAAATTCAAATCTGAAAATTAATTTAAATTCAAAAGTGCAAATTGAAATTGATCAAACTCTGCTGGAAAAATGTCCATTAATTGGCAAATAATCCAGTGGCAATGCCAAAACCATAATCAATATTTTTGGAGCCAGAGAAATGAGTCAAACAACATGGAACAGTACCAAAACAGAATATCCAAATCCATTTAAAATCATTTCTTTTTCAAATGGGATCCAAATCTTCCCCAACAAGTTTTTGGTGGAGGGTAACGTCACATTGCATTATCTGGATCAACTCCCCCATTTTATAAAAATGCATAAGAGCCCTAACTAATTGAAAACAGAAATGAATAAGAAAAAGGGGCAGAGTCAGAAAAGATAAAATGGAAAAGGCCGGCGCTGCCACTGTGCACTTAAGCCCACAGCTACAGCCCCCGGCCCAGCCCACCTAAACGCGTCGTCGTCCTCCTCGCGCGCTGTCACGCGCACGCACCGACACGACGACGCCGGCCGCGCTGTCGCCCATCCGACGGCCCCGCGACGCCGTTAAAGCTAGCACCAGCCCCCCTCGCCCGTTCCCCGAACCCTAGCAACCCAGTTCCCCCTCTCCCTCTCGTTTTTTTCCCCACCGCGACGAGCCGAGCCGCCGTCGCCATGGCCGAGCTCGCCGGCGTGGCCATCGACCTCCCCAGCACCTGAGGCCGAGCTCGATCGCTCCGCCAGCTCCTTCTCCTTCTTCTCCGCCTGCTGGATCAAGCGCTGCGCCAACACAGCACGGGGATTGAGCGCGTCTTCATCCTCGCTCGCCGGCGCAACTCCGGCGAATGCCGGCGAACTGCTGCTCCTAAGCTACCACCGGGCCTACGTGTGCCCTCACGGTAAGCTCGCGCTCCTTTCCCCTCTTTTTCCCGTGCGATTGCGCCACCGTAGACACCGCTGTCATCGTCGACCGGAAGTGCCTCCACCGTGGACCTCGCCGCCGGTGATTTAGTCACTATCATGGCCGACCCAGTGCGGGAGCGCACTCAGCGTCTCCGCGCGGTTCTAACACCGCCACTAATGCGACTCCGCATGCGCTGCATCACTGGATCCGTCGACGCCCGACTCCGGTGTCCGCCGGCGATGACCTAGCGCTCGCTTCTGGCCATTTTAGCTCGCGCTAGGGCCAGGGATCAACGTGGCATTCTCTCCCCGTTCGAATGCGACCAGCCGCCGTCGATTTGGTCGCCGGACGACGAAACCCGAGCCCCTCCCGTACGCGCCACCGCGTTTTGCCTCGTCGGAGCAGCTCCGGCGTCGGCCAGCCGACGTGGCAGTGGTGGGACCCGCCCACAGTCGCTGCAGGTGGGCCCCCGGCCTTCGGTTGACTCCGTTGACTCGGGTCAATGCCATTACTGTTCCCCTCTCTCTATGACAAGTGGGCCCCTCTGCTAATTAGATTAATTAAAATGTTTAAATAAATAAAAATGAAATAATTAGACTAATGTCTCACTTACAAGTGGGGCCCACCCCTCTAATCACTCTGTTAATTTAAATAAACCACTGTTAGCCTTAACAGAGGCTGACATGTGGGTCCCACTGGACCCACATGTCAGGTTTGACCTGGCCAGCGGTCAGTTGACCTGCTGTCGTCACCATGACGTACTGCTAACGTCATAAATCAATTTTCTGCTAAATATAGTAATTTCAGAAAATCATTTAAACTTCGAAAAATCATAACTTTTAAACCGTAGCTCAGATCGAAAAAGTTTATACATGAAAGTTGCTCAGAACGATGAGCCGAGTCTGATCGTGTCGTCTGTTTCGATGCCGGAACCTTCTACGTAGAAGAACTCGTAACATTTAGACCGATTCCAGTAGATGAATAGTGCACTTACTCCGGTTAATAAATCCCGCGCTAATCCTAAAATAACTAAAGTGACTTAGTTGCATCTTTAGACAACCCTGCACTGCATCCTAGTAGTAGCATGTACTGTGTTGCATCTTTTGCTTTATATTTATCTGTTTCTTCCCCCTCTTCTCTTTCGGTAGACCCTGACGCCGACGTAGACCCCGAGGCCGAGGCAGCTCCGGAGATCGACTGCGTCCCTGACGACCTTGCCTTTGCCCCCGAGCAGACAGGCAAGCCCCTCCCTTGAGCATTCCGATATCACCTATTCTAAATTCTCCTGCTTGCATTAGAATTTTGCTACTATTACTGCTTTTCCTATATCTGCTGCATAGCCTGTTTATTGTAGCCTACTGTTAATACATTCCTACTTGTCCTAGACTGCTTAGTATATACCGGATAGAGCCCCATGAGAGACCCCCACTATATCCCGACTGCCCCGCTAGATAACAGAAGACCCGTGCAACGGGATCGAAGATCAGCCCCGGCACCGCACGTCACTTTTCCCCCTAAGTTGTTCGACACTACTGGGTTACCGTCACGTGCCGAGGGTGACTCCTCTCTAGCACGTCCGACGTTAACCTTGTGGGTTAGTTACTCGGTCGTGGTAAGTGAGGGTGATTTCCTCCTACACCACCCCCGATACAGATGTCGTCTTGCAACTTCTCAAGTGTGGGCTTCGAGGGTGAATCCTCTTCCGCTCACCTTGACGATAACATCAGGTGGGAGTCCAACGAGGGTGAATCCTCAGATTCCTTCCTGATGTGGTAGCCACACGGGTTATTTTTGCATCACTGTGGATAATGAACACATGGATAAGTTATTTACTATAGGACTGGAGGGACAGGTGGTACCACCCTGTTGAGGTGGAGGGGGGGGGGGGGGGGGGGGGGGGGGGGGGGGGGGGGGGGGGGGGGGGGGGGGGGGGGGGGGGGGGGGGGGGGGGGGGGGGGGGGGGGGGGGGGGGGGGGGGGGGGGGGGGGGGGGGGGGGGGGGGGGGGGGGGGGGGGGGGGGGGGGGGGGGGGGGGGGGGGGGGGGGGGGGGGGGGGGGGGGGGGGGGGGGGGGGGGGGGGGGGGGGGGGGGGGGGGGGGGGGGGGGGGGGGGGGGGGGGGGGGGGGGGGGGGGGGGGGGGGGGGGGGGGGGGGGGGGGGGGGGGGGGGGGGGGGGGGGGGGGGGGGGGGGGGGGGGGGGGGGGGGGGGGGGGGGGGGGGGGGGGGGGGGGGGGGGGGGGGGGGGGGGGGGGGGGGGGGGGGGGGGGGGGGGGGGGGGGGGGGGGGGGGGGGGGGGGGGGGGGGGGGGGGGGGGGGGGGGGGGGGGGGGGGGGGGGGGGGGGGGGGGGGGGGGGGGGGGGGGGGGGGGGGGGGGGGGGGGGGGGGGGGGGGGGGGGGGGGGGGGGGGGGGGGGGGGGGGGGGGGGGGGGGGGGGGGGGGGGGGGGGGGGGGGGGGGGGGGGGGGGGGGGGGGGGGGGGGGGGGGGGGGGGGGGGGGGGGGGGGGGGGGGGGGGGGGGGGGGGGGGGGGGGGGGGGGGGGGGGGGGGGGGGGGGGGGGGGGGGGGGGGGGGGGGGGGGGGGGGGGGGGGGGGGGGGGGGGGGGGGGGGGGGGGGGGGGGGGGGGGGGGGGGGGGGGGGGGGGGGGGGGGGGGGGGGGGGGGGGGGGGGGGGGGGGGGGGGGGGGGGGGGGGGGGGGGGGGGGGGGGGGGGGGGGGGGGGGGGGGGGGGGGGGGGGGGGGGGGGGGGGGGGGGGGGGGGGGGGGGGGGGGGGGGGGGGGGGGGGGGGGGGGGGGGGGGGGGGGGGGGGGGGGGGGGGGGGGGGGGGGGGGGGGGGGGGGGGGGGGGGGGGGGGGGGGGGGGGGGGGGGGGGGGGGGGGGGGGGGGGGGGGGGGGGGGGGGGGGGGGGGGGGGGGGGGGGGGGGGGGGGGGGGGGGGGGGGGGGGGGGGGGGGGGGGGGGGGGGGGGGGGGGGGGGGGGGGGGGGGGGGGGGGGGGGGGGGGGGGGGGGGGGGGGGGGGGGGGGGGGGGGGGGGGGGGGGGGGGGGGGGGGGGGGGGGGGGGGGGGGGGGGGGGGGGGGGGGGGGGGGGGGGGGGGGGGGGGGGGGGGGGGGGGGGGGGGGGGGGGGGGGGGGGGGGGGGGGGGGGGGGGGGGGGGGGGGGGGGGGGGGGGGGGGGGGGGGGGGGGGGGGGGGGGGGGGGGGGGGGGGGGGGGGGGGGGGGGGGGGGGGGGGGGGGGGGGGGGGGGGGGGGGGGGGGGGGGGGGGGGGGGGGGGGGGGGGGGGGGGGGGGGGGGGGGGGGGGGGGGGGGGGGGGGGGGGGGGGGGGGGGGGGGGGGGGGGGGGGGGGGGGGGGGGGGGGGGGGGGGGGGGGGGGGGGGGGGGGGGGGGGGGGGGGGGGGGGGGGGGGGGGGGGGGGGGGGGGGGGGGGGGGGGGGGGGGGGGGGGGGGGGGGGGGGGGGGGGGGGGGGGGGGGGGGGGGGGGGGGGGGGGGGGGGGGGGGGGGGGGGGGGGGGGGGGGGGGGGGGGGGGGGGGGGGGGGGGGGGGGGGGGGGGGGGGGGGGGGGGGGGGGGGGGGGGGGGGGGGGGGGGGGGGGGGGGGGGGGGGGGGGGGGGGGGGGGGGGGGGGGGGGGGGGGGGGGGGGGGGGGGGGGGGGGGGGGGGGGGGGGGGGGGGGGGGGGGGGGGGGGGGGGGGGGGGGGGGGGGGGGGGGGGGGGGGGGGGGGGGGGGGGGGGGGGGGGGGGGGGGGGGGGGGGGGGGGGGGGGGGGGGGGGGGGGGGGGGGGGGGGGGGGGGGGGGGGGGGGGGGGGGGGGGGGGGGGGGGGGGGGGGGGGGGGGGGGGGGGGGGGGGGGGGGGGGGGGGGGGGGGGGGGGGGGGGGGGGGGGGGGGGGGGGGGGGGGGGGGGGGGGGGGGGGGGGGGGGGGGGGGGGGGGGGGGGGGGGGGGGGGGGGGGGGGGGGGGGGGGGGGGGGGGGGGGGGGGGGGGGGGGGGGGGGGGGGGGGGGGGGGGGGGGGGGGGGGGGGGGGGGGGGGGGGGGGGGGGGGGGGGGGGGGGGGGGGGGGGGGGGGGGGGGGGGGGGGGGGGGGGGGGGGGGGGGGGGGGTATGATTAGTGCACGATTAAGCCGGGGGCGTCACACTAAGCAACCCGGCAACGACATTGATGTCTACCTAAGGCCATTAGTTGAAGAACTCTTATAGTTGTGGAATGGAAAAGGTGTACTTTAGTGGGATGAGCACAAACAGGAAGAATTTGACCTACATGCGTTGCTGTTCGTGACCATCAATGATTGGCCTGCTCTCAGTAACCTTTCAGGACAGACAAACAAGGGATACCGCGCATGCACGCACTGTTTGGATGATACCGATAGTATATATTTGGATAATTGTAGGAAGAATGTGTACCTGGGACATCATCGATTTCTTCTGAGCAGGCATCCCGTAAGAAAGAAAGGCAAGCTTTTCAAAGGTGAGGCAGATCACCGGACGAAGCCTCGCCACCGTACTGGTGATGATGTACATGATATGGTGAAGGAGTTGACAATCTGTTCCGAATGACGCTGACGGACGCGCACCCATGTGAAAGAAGAAATCTATATTTTGGGACCTGCCCTATTGGAAAGACCTAGAGGTCCGCTCTGCAATCGACGTGATGCACATGACGAAGAATCTTTGCGTGACCCTGCTTGACTTTTTGGGCGTGTATGGGAAGACAAAAGATACACCGGAGGCACGGGAGGACCAGCAACGTATGCACGGAAAAGACGGCATACATCAGGGTCCTGCCAGCTACACTCTTACCAAAGAAGAGAAGGAAATCTTCTTTGAATGTCTGCTCAGTATGAAGGTACCGTCTGGCTTCTCATCGAATATAAAGGGAATAATAAATATGGCAGAGAAAAAGTTCCAGAACCTAAAGTGTCATGACTGCCACGTGATTATGACACAACTGCTTCCGGTTGCATTGAGGGGGCTTCTACCGGAAAACGTTCGATTAGCCATTGTGAAGCTATGTGCATTCCTCAATGCAATCTCTCAGAAGGTAATCGATCCAAAAATCATACCAAGGTTAGAGAATGATTTGGTGCAATGTCCTGTCAGTTTTGAGTTGGTGTTCCCACCATCCTTCTTCAACATCATGACGCACGTCCTAGTTCACCTATGCGAAGAGATTAACGTTCTGAGTCCTGTATTTGTACACAATATGTTCCCCTTTGAGAGGTTCATGGGAGTCTTAAAGAAATATGTTCATAACCGTGCTAGGCCAGAAGGAAGCATCTCCAAGGGCCATGAAAATGAGGAGGTCATTGAGTTTTGTATTGACTTTATTCCTGACCTTAAGCCGATTGGTGTTCCTGAATCGCGGCATAAGGGCAGACTGGGTGGAAATGGCACGCTAGGACCGAAACAAATAATATGTATGGACGGGCATTCTCTCACTCAAGCCTACTGCACAGTTCTACAAAATTCCGCCTTGGTGGCTCCGTATATGGAGGAACACAAGAATTTTCTACGCTCCAAACACCCAGAGCAGTCTGACGACTGGATTACACGTGAACAAACGGAGACTTTCGCCGGTTGGTTGCAGACACATGCCATGCATGACGCCGCTGTTGAAGATGACCTGTATTTGCTGTCCCAGTTGCCATCTTCGAATATAATGACTTTCAAAGGGTACGAGATAAATAGGAATACATTTTACACGATCGCCCAAGATAAGAAGAGCACCAACCAAAATAGTGGTGTCCACTTTGCTGCAGCAACCAAGAGGGGAAAGGACACATATTATGGTTACATAGAGGACATATGGGAATTTGACTATGAACGTGGTTTGAAGGTCCCTTTGTTTCGGTGCAAATGGGTCAATATGACACGAGGCGGGGTAACGGAAGACCCACCGTACGGAATGACAACAGTGGATCTCAACAATCTTGCGTACGCAGACGAACCATTCGTCCTAGCCAATGATGTGGCACAAGTTTTCTATGTGAAAGACATGTCTACCAAGCCGAGAAAAAGAAAAGATAAGGAAGCGAATACATCATACGATGAGCCAAAGCGCCACATAGTTCTTTCAGGAAAAAGAAATATCGTGGGAGTGGATGACAAGACAGAAATGTTAGAAGATTATGAAAAGTTTGATGAAATTCCTCCATTCACAGTGAATATTGACCCGAGCATCCAGTTAAATGATGAAGATTGTCCATGGTTACGGCGCAAAGGGACACACGCGAAGAAAAAGTTTCACACCCAAAGATCCCACTCTGGGATGTGATCGGCTTCACTGTCATCACTTTCTTCTCTAGTGAGTTTCCGGACTTGTATATCTGTAAAGTCCCACTTTGGACAAACCATAGGGAATCTTTGTAATAGTTAGGGCGCTTATGTGTTTTGGCATTTGAAACGTGTACTTTTGTGCTTCGGACAAACATGTACCTTTCTGACTTCATTTGCTATTTTTCAGCTCATTTACTGATTTTTTTTAGAGCTAAATGACCCTGAATTTGAAAAGCAGTACAAATGAACTCTGAAAAGATTGAAAGTTGGCATGGTATCATCATTTCACCCACATAGCATGTGCAAAAAAGTTGAGAGGGTTACGACAAAAACTGGATGCACTTCGTGTACAAAATGGACAATCTCTTTCGAAGTATCAGGGTTTCGGACGAAAACTCATCTGTTACAAAGGTAATTCATTTTTTTAACTTATTACAACTCCAGACTTTTTGTGCGTTTAGTATGCACCATTCAAAGCCACGTCATCAACTTTCAACCCTTTCTGACATCATTTGCTATTTTTCATGCATTTACTGATTTTTTTGAGCTAAATGACTCTGAAATTGAAAAGCAGTACAAATGAACTCTGAAAAGGTTAAAAGTTGGCGTGGTATCATCATTTCACCCACATAGCATGTGCAAAAAAGTTGAGAGGGTTACGGCAAAAACTGGATGCACTTCATGTACAAAATGGATAATCTCTTTCGAAGTTTCAGGGTTTCGGACGAAAACTCATCTATTACAAAGGCAATTCATTTTTTTAACTTATTACAACTCCAGACTTTTTGTGCGTTCAGTATGCATCATTCAAAGCCACGTCATCAACTTTCAACCCTTTCTGACATCATTTGCTATTTTTCATGCATTTACTGATTTTTTTAGCTAAATGACCCCGAAATTGAAAAGCAGTACAAATGAACTCTGAAAAGGTTGAAAATTAGCTTGGTATCATCATTTCACCCACATAGCATATGCAAAAAAGTTGAGAGGGTTACGGCAAAAACTGGATGCACTTCGTGTACAAAATGGACAATCTCTTTCGAAGTATAAGGGTTTCGGACGAAAACTCATCTATTACAAATGCATTTCATTTTTTAAATAACCTAAGTATTACCAAATTGAATATAATAATAAAACATACTAATATTAAACATAAAAAAAAGAATCACTGGAAAATCTATTTTTAAAGTTAAGTTATTCACAAACTAGTGATTCACACAAATTTCAAATAATCCAAATTTAAACTATTCAAATTTGAAAACTACTGGCACTAACAGAAAGTTTGTAATTTTTTGTACCTAAAACAAAAATATTCACAAAGAAACTCTAAATACAGCAAAAAACAACTTAGAAAAAAATAAATCAGAAAAGAAAAAAACTAAATAAAAAAACGCCCGCCTACTGGGCCACAGCGGCCTGCATACAACTAGAAACCGAACCTGTAGTTGGGCCAGGATGCAGGCCCGCAAGGCCCAGTAGGCCCACAGGGCAGCGCGGCTGAGCTAGGCCCAGAAGCCTGCTATGGAGAGGAGTTCGAGACAACAGCCACGCCGGGGCTCTTAAACCAGTGCGGACAGCCCTCGGCTAGCGAGGTGGGACTAAACTTGCCGCACTGCACCTGCGCCAGCGCACCCCCTTTAGTACTGGGTCGTGGCTCCAACCGGTACTAAAGGGGGGGTCTTTAGTACCGGTTGGAGCCACGACCCGGTACTAAAGGGGTGCACTTCCCGCCGCTTGGCCTGGCCAAAACAGACCTTTAGTACCGGTTGGTGGCTCCAACCGGTACTAAAGGTCCAACCTATATATACAACACTTGAAAAAATTTCAGTTTCCCTCTGTTCTTCCTCTGTTTCTTCCTCTCCGTCGACGACGCACCGCCTGCCCGGCCCGATCGACGCCGTCGCGGGGGGGGGGGGGGGGGGGGGGGGGGGGGGGGGGGGGGGGGGGGGGGGGGGGGGGGGGGGGGGGGGGGGGGGGGGGGGGGGGGGGGGGGGGGGGGGGGGGGGGGGGGGGGGGGGGGGGGGGGGGGGGGGGGGGGGGGGGGGGGGGGGGGGGGGGGAGGCACGCCGCTTGGTGAGGAACCCGGCCCCGGGTCCCGTCGTCGACCCGGAGCTCCTTTGGTGGCGTTCGCGTGGGCCACGTTCAGTGCGGAGGAAGCCGGCCCCGCCGGAGGTGGTACGTCGCCGTGTCAGGGAGGAGGACGAGCACGTCCGTCGCTACATGGCTGCTATGGACGCCAGGTCCTCCAATACCTGGCAGGTTCTTCGGGGATCTTACCCGAGCTATGATCATGTGATGGTTCCTTCTCTTTGGGTGTCCACCGCCCGCGCCTCAGGAATCGCGAGTGAACTAGATTATTCGATAGTATTCGATCTATATTAGATAGCTAGCTAGTGATGTATTTGATATATAATATTCGAGACGATGTATTCGAGATTATATATATTATTCGATAATATTCGAGATGATGTATTCGAGATTATATATATTATTCGATAATATTCGAGACGATGTATTCGAGATTATATTCGATGATGCATATTATGTACTATGATTCAGTTTTTCCTTATTGATTGCATGCATGCATTGTAATTTGAATACTAAATTGTTTTATTTTTCTTCTGGATTAGTTAAATAAAAGCTATGGCAGACAATACCGGCAGAGAAGTAGAAGAGGCGGTGTTCGAGATCATACGCTCCCCTCGCCGGCTAGATGATCAGAATGAAGAAGATGACGGCTCCCAATATCTGAACAATACCGGGGAGGGTGATATGATATTCGATCAAGACGACCGAATTGATGAAGTCCAGAACTATGATTATGATGACGAAGAAAATGTTGATCTTGAAATAACAGAGACCGGCAAGGTATATTTATATAAGCAGGCATCTGGTGATCATCACATGTTTTAAATGATTTGAAGATATATTAACGAATCGATCTTTCTTCTTTCAGCCCTCCGGATCGAGCAAATCTTCTACAGGCAGCAGGACAGTGCGAGGCCCGGCCAAAAAGTTGAAGAGGGCGTAAAGTACAACATCGATGCCATCAAACCTAATGGCAAACCAAGCGAGCCTAAGAAGAATGCGAACAAGTTCATTCATCAGCGCGGAGTTCTTGTGAAGGACCAAATCCCGATCTCCATGCAAGAATGGAAAAAGCCAGCAAAGGAACGTCCAGATCTTACTTTTGTCGACCAAAGAGCAAAAGATCGGCTTTGGGAACCTCTCATGGAACATTTCACCCTACCAGATCATTTCACAGATGCAGATGTGCAGAAAGTCAAGGACGCTGCTCTTAGGAAAATGACAATTGCATTCAGCACCCACAAGAAAACAATATGGGCCAAGTACGTCAAAAGAGAAAAGAAGACTCCAGAATTCACGGGAACACTGGAGAAGCAAAGAGATCACTGGCCCGCTTTCGTGAAATTCAAGGAATCGGAATTATCTAAGGAACGGTCGAGAATAAACAAGATCAATGCCGCAAAAAAGGAGCATTTCCATACGCTGGGGCCAGGTGGCTACGCGGTGGCCCAGCCTAAGTGGGATAAGTCTGAGCAACAGATGCTAGATGCAGGGGTCACTCCAGTTACATTGAGCTGGCGGGAAAGGTGCAGGACTTGGTTCTATGCGCATGGGGGGCGTTGGACCCGAAGACATGCCATGTTTTGAAGAAGGCAAGTCTTAAAGGAGCCGACGACAAGTTACTTGTTGCAATAGAAGAGGCTCGAACGGGGGTGTTCACGCCCAACAGAGAGAACGACGAGCTTACGCGCACCCTGGGAAATCCTGAACACCCGGGAAGAACACGAGGCAAAGACGTTGTTCCATGGTATGAGGGGTTTGCGGACTGGAGCGCCGACTACAGAAGCCATGCGAGAAAGAAGATGGAGGAGGAGAAGAAGAGGAAGCTGGAGGAGGAGCAGAGGAAGCAGGAAGCAGAACGCCTTAAAGGCCTAGAATCAGCGCACACGGAGTTGGCACTCCAATTCCAGCGGCAGCAGCAGCAGATCGACTCACTTAGCCAAGAAAGGGGGTCTTGGCAGTGGCAGCAGCTAGTGGATGATCTAGCATTGGATAGTATCGTCCCATCCATGCCGGGAAGCAGCGTGGGTTCCGCCCCAGGCGAGGCACTGCTGGATACATACCCTGTGGATGACATCATGGAGAACACTAATTGTGAGCTACACTTCAAAATGAAGAACATATCCACGAAGGTGGCGGACGCCGTTGCTTATACAAATCCCCCTAAAACAACCTTCCATTGCAACCCAATTCCAGCTGACTATGCTCGTGTCGTGGTTGATGAAGTGGTGGCACAATATTCGGGGCTACAGCTTGACATTCTTAGAGGTGACGGCGAGCACACACTGGGAGAGGCCATACATCATATCATTCTATGGAGAAAGGATTGCATCATCTTTCCAAGGCCACCGACACCGCATCAGTTGACTCCTCCAAGTCCGCCACCGTGTCAGCAGACTCCTGCTCCTCCAAGTCATCAGCCACCGCCTCAGCAGAGTCCTGCTCCTTCAAGTCCGCCAACGCGTCAGGCCACTCCTCCTCCTCCAAGTCCGGCACCACGTCAGCCCACTCCTCCTCCTCCAAGTCCGGCAACGAGTCAGCCCACTCCTCCTCCTCCAAGTCAGGCACCGCGTCAGGCGTCTCCGCCGCCTCAGCGGGCTACGCCGCCTAAGCAACAGCGGAAGAGAGCCACCGCAGCTATGGTGGCTAGCCGTAGGAGTAGAGGTATAGGAGGCAAGAGATACGAATTTGGTCCAAGCCTCGCGCCTCTTCCGAAGAGGCCTTACGACATGACCGTGGAGGAAAACGAAGCCGAAGTGAGGGCCCAATTGGACGCCCATTTTGGACCGAAATTGCCACCGGAGCCAAAGGAGAAAGTTCCTGAGCATGTCATTGACCACTTTATTCGTATGGCTAAAGCACCAGCTCCCAAGCCTGTTGACTCAGACTATGAGCGCCAAATCAGGAAGGCACATCGAGCACAACAAAAGAAGGAGTCGAGCTCGAGCCAAGCAGCTGCCAAAAAAGCGGGAAAACTGTTCCCTAGATGGGAGAACAGGCTGTGTAATCGACCCCCCCGCTCATTGTACCAACACATGCGAGTACCGGCGCCGATCAGCTAGTAATAACCGACGAGCATAGAAGGCAGGCTGCAGAGCTCGGTATCACTGTTTATCAACTCCTAGAGATCGAGCCCATGGATACGCTTAGAGAGGAGGACATAAAACGGAAATATGCCCGCGGCGAACCTTTGGTCAAGCCTGAGGAGGTCAATAAGCTCCCAACGAGAATGTATGAATTGCATGAATGGTACATGAAAATTGCCAAGACTATCAATCGAGAGTCCCTCATGGTGAAAGTCAAGGCAGAGCATTACTTCAATGAGACAGCTCTGTATGTTGAGTTTACAGAACTGTTTCAGTTGTTCAATCAAGACGCACTCGACAAATCTATTGTCAATTGCTATTGTCTGTAAGTGATTTCTTTCTGTAATTTAAGTCTCAAGCTAGCTGTAGTGCTCGTTGATCATTACCTGTAATTATCCTCATTATATTCTTTTCTGTGGTATTATGCAGGATGAAGATCTATGAAATGAAAAAAACTGGATGCTATGGCATTGGGTTCATTGACCCAAATACCATTAATCAAGAGACATGGACATATGAATGGTATCGAGAAGAAGTAGAGAAAAACATGCTAGAGTTCTTGAAGCAACTCAACAGCAATCAAGATATACTACTTCCTTACAACTTCGGGTGAGTCACACTGTCTTGTACTACAAATTCTGTTTTTGCTTACTAGCTAGATGTTAATAAGTGTATAGGGTTTAGGGTAGTTGATGAGTGTTATGCAAATGCCCGCTTAATTTATACATGCAAACGTGTGCGCATGCAGTTTCCACTGGATCTTGTTAGTCATTCAAGTTGAAGAAGGAAAAGTTGAAGTACTGGACTCACTACTTAAACCAGTTACTGACTACGAAATCGTGAAGGGGATAGTCAACAGGTAATTTCAATCATTATTGAACTATATGTCGGCCTCTTTAGTTCGTCATTTCCTGATATCAACTAATTAATAACTCCTTTATTTATTTTCTTTGCCAGCGGACAGGGCTTGGGAAAAGTTCATCAAACAGATTCCAGGCACTTGGAAACAAAAGCTGAAATGGGTGCGACCCAAGGTAATTAATTAAGTAGTACTAGCTAGCTACCATCTCTTTAATTCTAGTTTCAATACCATTAATTATCATGCTTGATTAATTATTATCAGATTGAATTCTATTCTCGTAAAGGCCCTGAAGCAGGCTCCGGGGACTGATTTATGTGCATACTACGTTTGCGAGAACATTCGCATGATGGCGTCCGAAAGGAGCATATCTGATAGACAGCTATGGGTACGTTTGCCAGAACACTATTCACAATGTTTACATCATTATCGATATCTAATCACACAACTAATACATGCATATTGATCTCCTTCTTAAAAGTTCAATGAGGTGCGGGATAAGCTCCTACCAACGGATCGCGTACGAGCAATTCAAGAGGAAATAGCAGGATTTTTGCTCGACCAGGTCATAGATCCCAAAGGAGAATACCATTACCCGCTACCGCAATAATGCCTCCATGTAGGAGAAATTGTATATACCAACTTGTATATATACATGTGTATGTGTGAATGGTGGTGCGAGACATTCGATGATATATATATATATATGATCGGTTCTACGAGAAATTCTATTTATATATATGCATAACGTGTACAATATGTAGTATCATAAAATACCAGCAAATGAAAAAGAATTAAATGGAAAACACAAAATTAAAGGAAAAAGAAATCATAAACCCAAAACCCCCTAAACCTTTTAGTACCGGTTGGTGTTACCAACCGGTACTAAAGGTCTCCCAGCCCCCGGCACTGGCTCGTGCCACGTGGTGGCCCTTTAGTGGCGGTTCGTGTTGAACCGGTACTAAAGGAGGGGGCGGGACCTTTAGTACCCACCGTTTTGTGCCGGTTGCAGAACCGACACTATAGGGCCTTACGAACCGGTGCTATAGCCCGGTTCTGCACTAGTGTTTTATGAGCATAAGACAAATACAAAGTCCCAGGTTGCTGCAGGCAAGACAACCCGGCACTTGGGGGCTACAACGCTCAATTGTTTTAACAGATCATAAGGTCCAAATTGAAGACCCGGCCCATCACATACTGATGAGCCGGCCCTTGGGGGCTACACATGTGAAGTACAAAGCTTTCAGTTCATGACTGAAGATTCAGATGGACAATCCGGATTTCTCCAAATTTGTAACATTTATATTGAAGCAAGTCTTAAGTTATCACTACGTTCCCCTCTTAAAACTTGGGGGCTACAGTTGATACGTATATTGGAATTGAAAGAAAAATTCAGATTGACCTGGGCTGAGAAGACCTGGCTTGGAAGGACACATCCTGCAAAGACATGGCCTTGAGAACCCAGGAAGATCAATTGCATGACCCGTTGTCGGCAACAATCATGACCCGGCATTATCAATCATAACCGACTCAAATATTTTTTGTCAAGCCAAGACATTGGAAGCCGACTCAAATGGAAGAAAGAAATGACAAGGATGAACAGATGCCGGCTCAGAAGAACCTTCGACCCAGCGCACAACCTGTCAAATTTGTTCTTTTGTTTATTTTGCAAGATAAGTTTAACATGGATAAATCCAAATTAAACTGGGGGCTAATGTCGGGGATATACCCCGCAGTATGACCCCGCTCACTAGTAACCCGACCAAGACTTGGTGGCTCACCGGTAACCCGGTGAGACCTGGTGACTCACTGGTAACCCGGCCGAGACCTGGCAACTCACTGGTGACTCGGCCAAGACGGCGGCTCAGATGGTGACCCGGCACGTGGGTCAGACGAGCGACAAGACCCAACGGCCCAGAGGGCGGCTCGTGAGAAGACTGGATCAAGGTACGGTATCCGGTGGGCCGGCTTGAGAGGAAAGGCGTAAGGAATATTTCCCTTACGAGGGAAGCAAGACTTGGATTCCACTTATAGAGTAGTCCTAATTCTACTAGGATTCTTCATGCAAGCCTCCCCTTCAACTTATATAAGGAGGGGCAAGGCACCCCAAGAGGGACATGTTTTACAAGTCTAGATAGACAGACAAATCAATGGCTCTTGAGATTAGAGGTAGCGAAACACCGCCCTTGTAACCGAGATCATCATCATCATCAATATCAATGAAGCAGGACGTAGACTGTTACCTCCACCGCGAGGGGCCGAACCTGGGTAAAACCTTGTGTCTTCTCGTTCCCGCTTAACCCCGTTCAAGTTACTACCTAATTGCGATGGCCTCACGACTAAGTCCTTTTTGAGGACATCTAGCCGTGGTAAAAAAAACCATGACTCCGGGAGAGCCGCTTCCTCATCACCGGCTTTGAATCCCTCGAGATGCTCCTTGTCGCTGTCGGTGGGACACTGGATGCTCTTGGACTGCATCTTGTGGTACAGCTTGCCGGACTTATGCATCAGGCTGTAGGTGTACGTCCATATGAACAGGCCACCAAGCTGCATGCACACAGGCGCACAGTGAAATTAAACAGTCTGATCTCTCGGCGTCAGAGGACAGGTAACTAATACTAGCTTGATCCTTCAGGCGAAATGGTGTAAGATTATGCACTTACAGCCATGGACAGTGATGAGTAGGAGAGCCCTGGCGAGCGGCACCGGCTCCGGTCTTTCCCAAACGCGGGTTAGAGCATCTCCAGCCGTTCGGCCCCCCAGGACGCCGAAATAGCGTCGTCTGGGGCCGAACCGGCGTTTGGTTTCGGCGTGGGGGCGATTGCGTTCCCAGTCGTCGCTCCCAAAATCGCGCAAACTCGGCAAACTAAATACGAATCTGGCACAAACTCGGCGGGTTTTCATTGAAATTTGTACAAAAAACAGAGAAACGTACAAACTACGCCTAGCCCTACTACGCCGCGGCCGCCGCCCGCCTTCTACATGCCGAGGAGCCTGTAGAACTGGGTGTAGTCGCCGCCGTCGTCGTCGTCGCCGCCCTGCGTCCCGCCGGAGCCGCCGCCGTTCCTGCTACACCCCTGACCAGGGTCGCCGCCCGTGAGGCATCAATGGAGGCTGATCGGCGCGGCAGCGCGGCAGCCTTGGCATTGATTCCCACGGGAACCGAGGCGATGAGGACGACGAAGCGGCGTGTCGCTGACTCGGCGGGCCCATTCCTGTTCGCGCCAAAATCGCTTTCCCCTGCGCACCCAGGCGCCCCCCAGCGCGCCGGGTTCGGCCTGGGTCCGCCGGCGCCAGTTTCGGCCCAAACCGGCGAAAAAACGGGCTCCTGGGGGTGCGACTGGGCCGTTTTCTGGGCGCCGGCGGCAAAAAATGGCCGGGGGGGGGGGGGGGGGGGGGGGGGGGGGCTGTTGGGCGCGTGGCTGGAGATGCTCTTACCGTCTTGGTCGCGGATGTTAAAGGGTATTAGTGTCATTTCCTAGTCTTGTTCCTCTTGTAATATACTCCATATAGCCCCCTGGGCACATTGCAATATATCAAAGTCAGTCCTTATTCTTAACATGGGATAAGAGCTAGGTTTCATAGTCCGCTGCCACCCACCATCACCGTTGCGCTGCCCCCGGGAGGAGCATCTCCACTCCGGGGGCGGCAGATCGATTCTCGTCGTTCTCTAGGTCCAGTGTTTGCGTCTGTTCGTCGCTTCGTTTCCTTTGGTCCGAGCTTCTCCTCTCGATCCCCATCTTGGCAGCAGCTCGTCGTCTTCCTCAACAGCAGAGCTCGTCATCCTCATCGTTGTGGCCGGATCCGGCCTTCTACATCGCCATCCTGGCCGGATCCGACGCCGCCTGCAAGCCTCCGTCCGTCCGCTCAGCATCAACCACCGGCTCCAGGGAGTGGAGCGCGGCGCTCGTCGTCGTCCAGATCGAGCTGTTCCTCCAGCCGCCGGTTCCCCCGGGCCGCGACTCGCGCGCTGGCCGCCGCCGCCGGTTTTCCCAGCCACGCGGCCTCCGGATCGAGCGCCTGCTCGACCTCCCGGCTGTTCTCCGCCCGATTGGATCGGGCCGTGGTGCTGCAGCTGTTCCCAGCCCTCGCTGGTGGACCTTCCCGGCGGCCCCAGCCCCTCACGCCGGCAGCCCTTCTCTCTGCGCGCGAGCGCGTGCGTGCAGCGCATGGCATGAGGAACAGCCTCCATCTTGGCCGGACCAGCTCGCCTGCAGCAGTGTGTGTTGCATCAGCCGCCGCCACCTCCCTGTCATGTCTGGGCAACCCTAGCAGCTGGCTGCAAAGCACCAGCCCATTTCGGGCCTTTGTTCGGCCGCTCCTTTTGTGCTACGACACTGGGCTTCTCCAGTCCATAGCTTAGGCCATGGGCCTGGTAGTGTGTGTGTGGGCCGTGTGGCCTGTGCCGAGCCGCCTGTAGCTATTTATTGGGAGGGTGAGTCAATACCTGGACAAGTATTGTATGGACGAACTGGCTACTTGCCCACTTACCCCTCAAAAAAAAAAGGCTACTTGCCCACTTTCCCCTTCCTCTCTCAATCGGGATCTCAGTCCTTGGCTCCCTTCTCTATCCTCTGTGATTTCTGTGATTTTCTCTTGTGTGACACAAGGGAAGCTGCAGGTGCGTAGCATATGGTATTCAGAGCCTTCGGTCCGTCGGATCGTCCCCAATTCTAGCCAAAAATTTCCCACCCAGACCACTGCCCACCACCTGTTCGAGGCTTTGCCCACAAGAATTTTTCCGTTCGTCTGACCACGACAGGAAAATCTGCGAAGCCCACCTTAACCCAGCGCATGGCGGCCGCCGAGCTCACCCTTGCCGACCTCCATGCCCTGGTCCAGGCTCAGATTGTGGCCGCCGAGGCCATGAAGACGCCGCCATCAACACTGCCCTCGACAAGCTGTCCGCCTCCCACAAGGAGTTGGCGCAGTCGCAGAAGACGATGAAGACGAACCTGACGAACCAGCTGTCTACATCCCACAACGAGCTCTCGCAGGCGAACAACAAGATGGATTCGACTCTGTCTCGCCTAATCACCTCCACCACGGCGCTCGACTCCTCTGTCGCGCACCTGAAGCAGTCGGTGGATACGGTGGCGCAGCGCGTCCAGCGGCTTGAGCAATCGTCGCCGTCACCATCCATGGCCCCGCGCGACGCCCATCTGCGCCCGGGTTTGCTTCGGCCCAACGGGCATGGTTCTGCAATGCTTCACCAGGGGCACAATTCCAGAGTGATCCAAACCTCTGATTGTCCCCTGGTCAGGGGTGAGAATTCCAATTCCAATGCTCATATTCATACTGATTTCAATCATGAATTTGAGCCACCGGATTCTCCTGACCATAATAATCACCATCATGAGAGAAATTATTATAGCCCTCGCTTGCCGAAGTCAAATTTCCCTAAATTTGATGGTGGCAATCCTAAATGGTGGAAAGAACAAAGTGAAGAATACTTTAAGATGTATAATGTTCAGCCTGAAATGTGGGTTGATTTTGCTACAATGCATTTTCATGGAAATGCCGCTTTATGGCTTCAGACATATGAGGCTAGGCATAGCATTGCATCTTGGACAGCCTTGTGTGTAGGAATCTTTACCAAGTTCAATAGAAACAAGTATGCTAAACTCATGGATGATTTCTTTGCATTCAACCAACTAGCTTCAGTGGATGAGTATGCTCACAAGTTCGAAGAGAACATGCATAAGATCCTAGTGTACAACCACTCTTATGATGAAACATTTTTTGTTAATCGTTTTGTGGAGGGTCTAAAACCTGAAATCAGATCAGTTATTAAGCTGCATCAACCAAGTACAGTCGATCTGGCTTTCTCTTTGGCTCAAACACAGGAGGCTTTATTGGTGGAGGATACGGCTATCTCTTCCAAGAAATATGAGCATAAGAGCAAGGACCACAAGTCTTCTTAATACACTGGCATTCTTGGTAAATATGGCACTGAAAAAGTTGTAGAAGACAAGGGAAAAACAACCTCACCAGTGGACTCTCTTCGTGCTCAAAGGAAAGCCCGTGGAGAATGCTTTCGCTGTGGAGAAAAATATGCTCCTGGTCATCGCTGCCCGAAACAAATTCAGTTGCATGTTATCGATGAATTGTTCGATTCTCTGCAGATTTCAAATGAAGAGGTCTCAGCGGACTTGTGTCATTCGGACGATTCCTCTTGTGATGATGAATTGGATAAACCCACAACTCCTAATGATGACAACCTCATGAAGCTGGCTGTTGACCCCAAAACAGGTTTTGCTGGTAAGAAAAGCATAAGTTTACAAGGTCTCATTGGAAAGCATCACGTTCTGATCCTCATTGACTCTGGGAGCTCAAGCAACTTCATCAACTCAGAATTGGTTAAAATACTCAGCTGCCCTGTTGACCCAATTCCTAGTGCCAAAGTGGTCGTAGCAGGGGGCGGCACATTACAGTGTAGCAGCCAGGTCAATGACCTTCTCTGGTGGACTCAGGGCAACAATTTCACCACCACTTTGAAGATCCTTCCTCTTGGCTCTTATGACATCATACTTGGGATGGGCTGGCTCGAAAGCATTGGGAAAATGTGGGCTGACTGGAAAAAGTAGACGTTGCGTTTCAGACATGGGCTAGATAAAAACAAAATTACTTTGAGAGGGATCAAAGACAACACGGAGGCGGATGCGTTGTCACGCAGTACATCCATACTGGAGCTTAATGCTATATCCACTTGTCAACCAAAGTGGTTACAATGCATTGCAAAACGCTACCTTAAAAGGGATGAAGACAAGCAACTCTTAGCAGAGCTCAGCCTCACTAGTAAAACTGACAAAGGCTATACTTTACATGAATCAGCGAATGGAACACCAGGAGGAAAAGAAGCGATCAGAACGTCAATTTGCAGTGGGAGACTGGGTTTACGTCAAAGTGCAGCCTTATGTTCAGGTCTCTCTTGCACGCAGATCAAATCAGAAACTTTCATTCAAGTATTATGGTCCTTATCAGGTGGCAGCAAAAATTGGGGAAGTGGCGTATCACCTGAAGCTCCCTGCATCAAGTCAAATTCATCCAGTCCTGCATGTATCCCAACTCAAGCCAGCAGTGCCTATTGATCAGGTTGTCGACTCCAATTTCACTCTCTATTTCACTACTGATGATATTCCTGTTGTCGCTCCTCAAGCTGTACTTCGGCGGCGGCTCGTACAGCCTGGCAAGGCTGCCGTCCCTCTAGGTGTGTGTCAAATGGTTGGGTATGCCTGAAGCTTTTGCAGCCTGGGAATATGAAGATGTGATGCAGCGCCGGTACCCCAGTTCCACAGCTTGGGGTCAAGCTGTCGCATAAGGGGGAGGGAATGCTACGACACTGGGCTTCTCCAGTCCATAGCTTAGGCCATGGGCCTGGTATTGTGTGTGTATGGACCGTGTGGCCTGTGCCCAGCCGCCTATGGCTATTTACTGGGAGGGTGTGTCAATACCTGGACAAGTATTGTATGGACGAACTGGCTACTTGCCCACTTTCCCCTTCCTCTCTCAATCGGGATCTCAGTCCTTGGCTCCCTTCTCTATCCTCTGTGATTTCTGTGATTTCCTCTTGTGTGACACAAGGGAAGCTGCAGGTGCGCAGCATTTTGGGCCACGATGGGCTTTCATTCACATCTGAAGATGCCTGTGCCGTTGCATTTCTGAAAGGCAGCTTGCTGCTGCTGGTGCATGTAGCTGCTGCATGCTCCTCCTCTGCTGCTGTTGTCCTTCTCCGACCACCATCGACATTGTCATCACTAGCCGGGCATATCGTTTACCAGCCTCAAGTCGGGGCTGGCCATCTAACCGGCTAGTCATCTTCATTTGGGTCGGAATCGAGCATCATCATCATCGACCGAACATCTCGTTTACCAGCTCCATGTCGGGGTTGGCCATCATGCCGGTCATCATCATCTTTGACTGGACATCTCATTTACCTGCTCCAGTTCAGAGTTGGCCATTATGCCGGTCAAGTATTATTGTCACTTGCTCGATTCCATCTCTATCTCGGTGCTATCGTCATGAGCACCACCATTTTGTCGTTTTGGTGATTTCAGAGTTTGGGTGATGCTTTCTATATCCATTGCCATCATATTCATCATCCATATGCTGCTCGTTGCTTTATTATCCGGAGAAGTCTCTTATATATCGTCACCTTTAGTCTATCTAGTATTTGCCATCGAGTCCACCAAGTCATCTCACTTCCAATTCATCCAAGTTGTGCCAATTCATCGTTTTATCTGTCAGTCAGCCATTTGCTTCTTGTCTTTCTGGTTTCCCGTAGTATGTCCGGTTGGATCGAGTTCGGAGCCCCTATCATCGTTGTTGATGTGCTTTCACCATCTTGGTCCTCTTGTAGCCTTCTTGCTACTCTTCGCATGTCGTGACTTTAGACCAATGGCTTTCTATCGCCATCTTCACGATCTTCGGCCGGGTTGGCCCTTTCTTGGCTTATTGAGCCCCTATCCCTTTTCGGTTTGACTTGACAAATCCTTATCTCATTGTTGGTTCTCAACATCTCCAAATCATCCTTCTAAAAAAAAAAAAAAAACATCTCCAAATCATGTTGTGTGAAGAGCTGAGGAGCAATTTGTGAACGCTCAAAGTACCATTTGTGGAGGAGTTTGTCGCTACATCAACATACTTTGTTTCAGGACTGCACACTACGATGGCAATTTCAAGACTTGGAGTTCTCATTAGTTAGAGTTGAGTCAGTGTAATACCCTGTTCAAATGCAATGCTAATGCAAATGCTTTGCATTTGAGTGGGGGTGTTAAAGGGTATTAGTGTCATTTCCTAGTCTTGTTCCTCTTGTAATATATATAGCCCCCTGGGCACATTGCAATATATCAAAGTCGGTCCTTATTCTTAACAGCGGACGGCCGGGACGACGATCAGCGGCAGGGTGCCGAAATTTCGTAGAATTTTTTGGTCGTAGTTCCAAATCAGCGTGAACAAAGCACGTGGCAACTATTTCGTGTCATTTGTCTTTCGAGTTTCGAGTGAAAGTGAAATGAGACAGGCAGTCCACCGAGGAAACTGTGTGTACCTGATGAGCAGAATGCGATGATCAAGCCCCGGAAATGCTGCGGCGGTTTCAGTATCTTGCATGCTATCCAACCAAGAGCGCTACCGACCAGGAACGTGATTGCTATGTTAACTGGTATGAACCACCTGCACGATGATTGATGCAAAGCTCATGGTCAGCAGTTAGCACACATGAGTTGAGAACTAAGGATGCATCACCCTGTACTCTTCCTAGACGCTTAAAACAGAAATTTCTCTATGACGGTTCGGAAAATTCAGGCAATCAGAAGGTCCGCACTTTCAGAGACTTGCACTAACAATATCTGCATTGTTGCATTCCTCGAATCTCTGAAAACCCGATGATGCTACTGACCAAGAGATGACGTCCGACAGCGTGACGGTCTTGGCGAACATCAGAGAAGGGGTGAAGACGGTAAATACACCTGTCAGAAAATCAAGTGGATTAGGCAATGACAATGACAGTATTAATGTGCCAATGGAAGCGCTCGCTGTGAGAACGTTGCTGTACCCAGAGGCGAGGAAAGCTCCGATGGCACCGATGAGCAGGACCTGGATGATGGGCATGGAAGCCACCAGGAGCAACGACAGGAGGAAGCCCATCTTCCTGGCCGGCCCTGATGTACGACCAAGCCTCCTCGGCCCCCTGTTGATCTGCTTCCCTTAGTTTCTGCACGCCGTCGAGGATGGTTTTCACACGTCTCCTGACAAAAATTTGAGAAATCTTTTTTTTCTTTCAAAATGGAGGCAAAAGCTTTGCCTCATCTATCTATTAAGGAGAGAATAGAGTTTGATGTACGCGCACTGAAGAAGCCTGCTTTACCTGAAGAATTAATGTGCGAGCAAGCACGGCGCGGCGGGGCGGCGGAGCAGCAGGACAGAATTAGTTGTGCTCGGTGAGATCGAGCCATGGATGCAGCCGAGAAAGAGGTTTAAATAGGATAGCGGGACACGCAAGCGTTGTGTATCGTGAAGAAAAAAAAGACAGCGGGACACGGAGAGACTGGGCCGGGGAGAGATCCAGCTTAATGACGAAGACGACACCATCATTTGAAAGCTCACCTCCGATGCTTGCTACTCCACCGCCTCGGCATACGACGCCCAATTTCTTGGGTTGACCTCATCCATGATCAAACCGTGCGTCTGGAAAGCTTGGGCACCTCCAAAGTGCAATTTTTTTGCTTGGCTCATAATTCAAAACAGGGTTGGCCTAACGATGCCTTTGTCAGCTTTGCAAATGCCACCTAGAGACACGGCAACTCACCTTCTCTTTCAATGCCGATACAAAAAGAGGATTTGGTGCATGATCAAAGATTGGCTTGGAAGGGAGGACCTCGACCCTGCAAACCGGCAACATTTCAACGACGTCCACACTTGGTGGACCGAAGCGGTGAGCCCCAATATGCGACCAAACAAGGCCTTCGCTTCACTTCTTATGCTCGTGCCTTGGGAGATATGGAACGAGAGAAATGCTAGAGTTTTTCGTAAATTTGCATCGTTGCCTTGCCTACGATTGTATTTGACAACATCAAGAGAGATGCTAGGTTGTGGTGTATCGCCGGGGCAAAACACTTAGGAGCGATCATCCCGGGAGAGTAATCCGTTTGAGCTTTGGGCTTCGGCCTTGTACATACTCTTTCTCGTTGCTTAACTAATGAAAAGGCAAAGTTTTTGCCTTGTTTCAAAAAAAAAAAAAATCCATCCATCTGTCGCCAGCCTAAAACAAAACATATATAAAACACACATGGTTATCTGTTTGCTCGACCGACGGCCGACCGATCGTCTCGCGTCTCTATCTCTCTCTCTTTTTTTTTATCACGCGCGCCTACAAACATATATAAAACGCACATGGTTATCTGTCTGCTCGATCGACAGCCGACCGATCGTCTCGTGTCTCTATCTCTTTTTTTCTTTACCACGCGCGCGTACCTAGTGTCCGTCTCCCATTAATTATTTACGCAAGCGGAAAGATCTAAATTGGAAGCCAAATGATTTCGGCACGCCTCAACTCAAGCGTGCGTATTTTTGGCCGGCTGAAACTGCTCTCCGCTTTCTTCGAAGCCCACCTGTGTCTTCGGACGCACGGCAAGTAGGACTAAGCTGGGTACCAAGCGATAATAATTACTGTAGTTAATAGGGCCGAGATGCACGAACCAAGTTTGAATTGCATGCTTAATTAGTCAGAGCCGTAATACGTCAGACAATTAACAGTTGGGAACTTCGGCCGCCCCTGCTGACGAGGATCTGCAGCACATACGTATGTGTCTCCTGCATCTCTGGCCACGAATTTTTATTTGATTTTTTTTAGGGGAGTAGACATATGTCTTGTGAACATTAAAAAGAAAGGATATCTTTGAAACATTTAAATTTGAGTTTTTCAAAATGGGAGCATGGAAGCATATAAGTTGTGGTATCACTGGATGGCAAAAATGACAAATTTGACCTATGGACGAAATCAAATCACAGAATGAACTGTCCGTGAAACTATTTCACGCGGCTGACCTTTTTGTGTGACGTCCGACACGAAGGCGCCACACTACACTGTGCAACGCCTCATAGATAGGCGTTACACGCCTGGCCAGCGTCGCACCCGTGTGATACGAAAATTACTAAGTCAGTGTGCAGCGCCTGAGAGCTAGGCGCCACACTATACAGTGTAGCGCCTAGCTTCTAGGCGTTGCACTAGTGGTTGCTTCATTTTGTAGTGCAACCACTAGTGCAGCGCCTGAGAGCTAGGCGCCACACTATACAGTGCAGCGCCTAGCTCTTAGGCTCTGCACAATGACTTAGCAATTTTTAGGCAGTCTGGGGTGCAACACTGGTCAGACGTGTAGCGCCTATCTGTGAGGCGTTGCACAGTGTAGTGTGGCGCCTTCGTGCCGGGCGTCACACAAAAAGATCATCCGCGTGAAATAGTTTCACGGGCAGTTCATTCTGTGATTTGATTTCGTCCACAGATCAAATTTGTCAAATTTGCCTCACTGGATATTCTCCCATGCGAAAAGCTGGATCCGGATCGTGGCTGTTTCAATCAGTATGTCAGTCAGCCGTGACGTAACATACGGCTACCTGCATGCACGCCTGTCTTTGCGTTGCGTTTGCGTCTTTTTTTTTTTACCAGTTTTTCTTGCTTTGGAGGATTCTTTTGCTGTTGTGCTTGGACTGTTTCGTCCTTCTGTTCTCTTCCAGGTTGATCCTGTGTATTGTACGTGTCTTTGTACTGTTGTTTTAATCTAATGAATACGCAGGTTGCGTTTGCGTCTTGATATGGTCAGGTATGCATGGCCCCTGGACTCGACTTGCCCGCCAGGGCAAGGCGGCTAGGGAATAAACCACGCACCATCAGTTACACAACTCACGGGGATGAGTACTTTTTTCTTTTGAAACGAGACAAAAGACTTGTCATTTTTATTGATTAAGAAGAAGTTAGAATTGCCCGGTTAATTGACGGAAAACCGGGCTAAAACCAATACAATCCAACCCATAGCATGGGCACCACCGGCCAACCTGGCCACCGACATAGAATACAGAGCTGCAAAGAAGAAAGACATCCGCCGAGGAGTCGCAAGCGTCATTGTCATCACCGGTTGCCTTCAAACGGGCGACTCCGACTTCACCATAAAGCTCCAACATCGAAGCCAACCCGCAAACAGCTGCATAGAAGTCATGACGGCACATGCCAACAGAAGGCCACACGCGCGAGCAACCGACAGCTCCGACTTTGACAACGAGCTTCGCAGGGGAAATATGCAGGACTTGCGCCGAGCGTACCCTCAAAAGAGCACCTCGGACACGCCGGGAAGAACCGACTACCGAAGTCCGCGCCGCGGCCCAAGCTTCTCTCGATGCCATCATCGTTGCCAAACAGAAACCAGCGCCCCGCCTCAGCAAACCACGCGGCGAAAATGCCGCCATCCACCGGTCTCTCAGTCGTAGCCGGCTCCGAGACGATGCCCCCAAGGAGGAGAAAGACGCGAAGACGCCTTCATCGCCCGATCCAGCGGATCTGAGGTTTCCCTTCGGAGCCAAAGCCGTGGGGAGAAGCAGACACCTCCACGACAACGCTTCCAAGAAAGATCGCAGCACCCGCGGGCGCCGCCATCGCCGGCTCCGATGAAGACCGGAGCAAGGATTTCTCCTGGAGTTGCGCCGACCACCTCCACCACCGACCACCGCCCAGCAACCACCACCCCTGCTGAGAGCAACCTCACTCCGGCCGCGGGATCCCACGATCCACCGCGACCAGACACGCCCCACCTCCCCGGCCGTAGCTGCCGCCCACCGCCGTAGCACCACCGCGACCACCACCACCGCAGCAGCCCGCGCTACATCGCGAGAGGCAGCAATAAGATCTGAGACACGCTGATCCAGATCGAAGCCGCTCCATCGAAGCAGTAGAACAGAGGACGAGCAGGGCCACCCGCAGGGGGGGGGGGGGGGGGGGGGGGGGGGGGGGGGGGGGGGGGGGGGGGGGGGGGGGGGGGGGGGGGGGGGGGGGGGGGGGGGGGGGGGGGGGGGGGGGGGGGGGGGGGGGGGGGGGGGGGGGGGGGGGGGGGGGGGGGGGGGGGGGGGGGGGGGGGGGGGGGGGGGGGGGGGGGGGGGGGGGGGGGGGGGGGGGGGGGGGGGGGGGGGGGGGGGGGGGGGGGGGGGGGGGGGGGGGGGGGGGGGGGGGGGGGGGGGGGGGGGGGGGGGGGGGGGGGGGGGGGGGGGGGGGGGGGGGGGGGGGGGGGGGGGGGGGGGGGGGGGGGGGGGGGGGGGGGGGGGGGGGGGGGGGGGGGGGGGGGGGGGGGGGGGGGGGGGGGGGGGGGGGGGGGGGGGGGGGGGGGGGGGGGGGGGGGGGGGGGGGGGGGGGGGGGGGGGGGGGGGGGGGGGGGGGGGGGGGGGGGGGGGGGGGGGGGGGGGGGGGGGGGGGGGGGGGGGGGGGGGGGGGGGGGGGGGGGGGGGGGGGGGGGGGGGGGGGGGGGGGGGGGGGGGGGGGGGGGGGGGGGGGGGGGGGGGGGGGGGGGGGGGGGGGGGGGGGGGGGGGGGGGGGGGGGGGGGGGGGGGGGGGGGGGGGGGGGGGGGGGGGGGGGGGGGGGGGGGGGGGGGGGGGGGGGGGGGGGGGGGGGGGGGGGGGGGGGGGGGGGGGGGGGGGGGGGGGGGGGGGGGGGGGGGGGGGGGGGGGGGGGGGGGGGGGGGGGGGGGGGGGGGGGGGGGGGGGGGGGGGGGGGGGGGGGGGGGGGGGGGGGGGGGGGGGGGGGGGGGGGGGGGGGGGGGGGGGGGGGGGGGGGGGGGGGGGGGGGGGGGGGGGGGGGGGGGGGGGGGGGGGGGGGGGGGGGGGGGGGGGGGGGGGGGGGGGGGGGGGGGGGGGGGGGGGGGGGGGGGGGGGGGGGGGGGGGGGGGGGGGGGGGGGGGGGGGGGGGGGGGGGGGGGGGGGGGGGGGGGGGGGGGGGGGGGGGGGGGGGGGGGGGGGGGGGGGGGGGGGGGGGGGGGGGGGGGGGGGGGGGGGGGGGGGGGGGGGGGGGGGGGGGGGGGGGGGGGGGGGGGGGGGGGTTTGAAAGTTGTGTGACTGAAGTACTCATCTCCGGCGAGTTGTGTGACTAATGATGTGTTTATCTCATACACGAGGTGAGGGCATAACTAGTTAGCAGCTAGGCATGAGAAGGAAAACAAGTCCCGATGATGCAAACAGCTGGCCGGGCAGCAACTCAATCCCCAGATTAAGCTCTCGGAAGTAAGAATTTCACAGGGGAAAATACACACGACACCGGCCGTGAGAAATTTAGTTGAACGGAACACGAACGGCGATGATGTCCATCATCATACTCTTATAAAGACCTAAGTTGGTGGCGGTGGCGGTGTTTTTTACAGGCAATAATGAACATGGGGCGGCGCGTGCGTCGATGAAACAGAAGGGTGCACACGAGACAGAGGTTTGCCCAGGTTCAGGCCCTCAACGATGAGGTAATACCCTACTCCTGCCTTGGTGGATGGTATTGATCGTAGCCTCGCGTGAAGCTAGGGTTTGTGGTGTTGCGTACAAGCATACAATGATTCGGTATCGATTGGAGGGTCCCTGCCTCGCCTTATATAGGTGGTCGAGGCTTGGGTTACAAGGGAACCGAGTCGGTAAAGATAGTGTAGTCCTAGTTAGATACAACTAGTCCTACTATTATACTTGGTGATATACATCTCTTGTACTCCAAGTTGATGATGTACCCTTGTATAGCCGGCGGACTCCAAGTCATGGGTCTGGCCCACCTTGTAGTGGTCGGGCCGAGTCTGTTCTCCGTAACTATACCCCGGGGACATGGCATCCTCAGTAGCCCCCAAGTCCTTCAGGATCTCGCCACGGCTGGTCTTGACTCTTCTTCTGCCTGAAAATAATGTTTTGAGTAGAAACCAGATTGACTGCGCCGTGTTGTTGTTTGCAGAGAGATCTTGAAGGGCTCATGGAGTTCTTGTAAAGAGAGATTAATAAGCCGAGTGGTATTCACCCAGAGGGCTGGAATACCATGGCTACTTAGCTAATAACGGGTTAACCTTGGTGGTATCCAATGTTTTCCGTTGAGGAGACTAGCTAGTGTCCCGACCGGGGGAGGGGGCATGCCATAAATTCTGACTAAAATCATGAAGGTATCTGGCTTTTCAAGTAATGTCGGGTCTAGCTTATGTCCCACTAGGGGAATACCCTTGATTACTGAGTCAAAATTAAGATACAGACCACCACACTTTTATCCAAGTGAAATCGGAGTCGAACTAGTGCCCCGTGGGAGGAATGCTGAGTCCGCCCTTCACCCGGGTGTAACTGAGTGGTTTATGGACCTTAGAGCAACTCTAGCAGACCCCGCATCCCGCCCCGACCCACAAAATAACCGCCAAAATGCGGGGGGGGGGGGGGGGGGGGGGGGGGGGGGGGGGGGGGGGGGGGGGGGGGGGGGGGGGGGGGGGGGGGGGGGGGGGGGGGGGGGGGGGGGGGGGGGGGGGGGGGGGGGGGGGGGGGGGGGGGGGGGGGGGGGGGGGGGGGGGGGGGGGGGGGGGGGGGGGGGGGGGGGGGGGGGGGGGGGGGGGGGGGGGGGGGGGGGGGGGGGGGGGGGGGGGGGGGGGGGGGGGGGGGGGGGGGGGGGGGGGGGGGGGGGGGGGGGGGGGGGGGGGGGGGGGGGGGGGGGGGGGGGGGGGGGGGGGGGGGGGGGGGGGGGGGGGGGGGGGGGGGGGGGGGGGGGGGGGGGGGGGGGGGGGGGGGGGGGGGGGGGGGGGGGGGGGGGGGGGGGGGGGGGGGGGGGGGGGGGGGGGGGGGGGGGGGGGGGGGGGGGGGGGGGGGGGGGGGGGGGGGGGGGGGGGGGGGGGGGGGGGGGGGGGGGGGGGGGGGGGGGGGGGGGGGGGGGGGGGGGGGGGGGGGGGGGGGGGGGGGGGGGGGGGGGGGGGGGGGGGGGGGGGGGGGGGGGGGGGGGGGGGGGGGGGGGGGGGGGGGGGGGGGGGGGGGGGGGGGGGGGGGGGGGGGGGGGGGGGGGGGGGGGGGGGGGGGGGGGGGGGGGGGGGGGGGGGGGGGCCCCGGATGGGTGTTCTTCAAATGCGAAAACGACGGGGTACGTGCACTTGCGGTAGCTCATTTTGATAGCTCTTTCTTCGGTTCAATTGCGGTAGCTCATTGCTTCGAACATGCTCATTCTTTTCTGTAGGAAGATGGATGCTCATTTTGGTTTTGGGAAGGCCAATACATTGATTTATTGATAGAAAGAAACTTAATAGATGTCCGTGCACTCCTTAGTAGAATCGAAGGCAATGATGCGGCTGCATTTGCAACTAGAGGGGAAGCAACGTCTACTTCTTTTGAACCAAAGATGAAGAATGAAGAATGCAAGATCAAGAATCCGCAGATCAACAATGAGTGCATGGAGAAGATATTGCTTCAATTAGTGGGGGCAGTTATGGAAGTTGAAAATCTTCTAAAATGCATACTTGTGGTTCTTGTTTTTTTTGGTCTTGCTATTCTAGCAAAGATTTGTGATGTCTATGTATCCAATGTTGTTGAAAAAGGCAAAGAAATGCATTATGCTAGATCAAATTAAGGTGCAAATTTAGGTTTTTCGGGCCGGGAGGAGCTGCGCCAGATCAGACCCCGCAAAGCCGACCCGTAAAAAAGCATATTCAGCGAATATACTTTTTTACGGGTCCATTATGCGGGGTCTGCAACTGCGGCCGTCCGCTTCGGCCCGCAAAGGCGTTTTTCCTCGAACTGCAAACATGTTTTGCGGGCCGGACGGATGCGGGGTCTGCTAGAGTTGCTCTTAAGAGGTCAACCAATCGATACCCTTTTACTCCCTCCGTCTAGGTGTGTAAGTCACCTTACGAAAACCAAATAATCCCAAAACACTTAGGCGCGGTGCATTAACTCCCACCTCATTTCTTGTTTATTGACATATCAACCGATAAGAGATGTGGGGCGTGCATGCTTTCAATGACTTGAGACTACCAAATACGACATGCAGTGGTTAGTTCATTGCATGCAATGCTATTAATTAGCAAATAAACATTAAGTTCTCTCATTTTTTCCTCCTCCTTGGTCATGGTGCACAACCTAAGATGACTTATTCACCTAGACGAAGGGAGTAAAACAGAGTTCGTCTGTTATCGCACGTGTGCTGCGAAAACACTTCACCTGGTTTTGTCATCTCTTGGTAAAGCCAATACAGAACATGCAGAGTGTGTAGCTGTTAGACGCCTTCGACTGGTCCTGTGATGCCAGGTGCCAGCCATGAAAATCTGAGTCTTGTCTGGTTCAAGGAGAGTGGAGATAGCACATGGTCCATCCTAACCCCGTCAAAGCAAGCCCAGGAGAGCATGAAGCGTCGTGGCTCCTGGTCTGGTCAAGTCCAATCGTTGCACATTGCCACATCGACTTCAACATTAAATGCGCCCCAATGGCACAGAGATGCACATTGTCACACCACCATCGTCAAAGCAAGCCCAGGAGAGCACGAAGCGTCGTTGCACATTGTCACACCACCATCATCATGTCTCGATTCTCACACGCGTAGTGTGCATAGTGGGGGGGGGGGGGGGGGGGGGGGGGGGGGGGGGGGGGGGGGGGGGGGGGGGGGGGGGGGGGGGGGGGGGGGGGGGGGGGGGGGGGGGGGGGGGGGGGGGGGGGGGGGGGGGGGGGGGGGGGGGGGGGGGGGGGGGGGGGGGGGGGGGGGGGGGGGGGGGGGGGGGGGGGGGGGGGGGGGGGGGGGGGGGGGGGGGGGGGGGGGGGGGGGGGGGGGGGGGGGGGGGGGGGGGGGGGGGGGGGGGGGGGGGGGGGGGGGGGGGGGGGGGGGGGGGGGGGGGGGGGGGGGGGGGGGGGGGGGGGGGGGGGGGGGGGGGGGGGGGGGGGGGGGGGGGGGGGGGGGGGGGGGGGGGGGGGGGGGGGGGGGGGGGGGGGGGGGGGGGGGGGGGGGGGGGGGGGGGGGGGGGGGGGGGGGGGGGGGGGGGGGGGGGGGGGGGGGGGGGGGGGGGGGGGGGGGGGGGGGGGGGGGGGGGGGGGGGGGGGGGGGGGGGGGGGGGGGGGGGGGGGGGGGGGGGGGGGGGGGGGGGGGGGGGGGGGGGGGGGGGGGGGGGGGGGGGGGGGGGGGGGGGGGGGGGGGGGGGGGGGGGGGGGGGGGGGGGGGGGGGGGGGGGGGGGGGGGGGGGGGGGGGGGGGGGGGGGGGGGGGGGGGGGGGGGGGGGGGGGGGGGGGGGGGGGGGGGGGGGGGGGGGGGGGGGGGGGGGGGGGGGGGGGGGGGGGGGGGGGGGGGGGGGGGGGGGGGGGGGGGGGGGGGGGGGGGGGGGGGGGGGGGGGGGGGGGGGGGGGGGGGGGGGGGGGGGGGGGGGGGGGGGGGGGGGGGGGGGGGGGGGGGGGGGGGGGGGGGGGGGGGGGGGGGGGGGGGGGGGGGGGGGGGGGGGGGGGGGGGGGGGGGGGGGGGGGGGGGGGGGGGGGGGGGGGGGGGGGGGGGGGGGGGGGGGGGGGGGGGGGGGGGGGGGGGGGGGGGGGGGGGGGGGGGGGGGGGGGGGGGGGGGGGGGGGGGGGGGGGGGGGGGGGGGGGGGGGGGGGGGGGGGGGGGGGGGGGGGGGGGGGGGGGGGGGGGGGGGGGGGGGGGGGGGGGGGGGGGGGGGGGGGGGGGGGGGGGGGGGGGGGGGGGGGGGGGGGGGGGGGGGGGGGGGGGGGGGGGGGGGGGGGGGGGGGGGGGGGGGGGGGGGGGGGGGGGGGGGGGGGGGGGGGGGGGGGGGGGGGGGGGGGGGGGGGGGGGGGGGGGGGGGGGGGGGGGGGGGGGGGGGGGGGGGGGGGGGGGGGGGGGGGGGGGGGGGGGGGGGGGGGGGGGGGGGGGGGGGGGGGGGGGGGGGGGGGGGGGGGGGGGGGGGGGGGGGGGGGGGGGGGGGGGGGGGGGGGGGGGGGGGGGGGGGGGGGGGGGGGGGGGGGGGGGGGGGGGGGGGGGGGGGGGGGGGGGGGGGGGGGGGGGGGGGGGGGGGGGGGGGGGGGGGGGGGGGGGGGGGGGGGGGGGGGGGGGGGGGGGGGGGGGGGGGGGGGGGGGGGGGGGGGGGGGGGGGGGGGGGGGGGGGGGGGGGGGGGGGGGGGGGGGGGGGGGGGGGGGGGGGGGGGGGGGGGGGGGGGGGGGGGGGGGGGGGGGGGGGGGGGGGGGGGGGGGGGGGGGGGGGGGGGGGGGGGGGGGGGGGGGGGGGGGGGGGGGGGGGGGGGGGGGGGGGGGGGGGGGGGGGGGGGGGGGGGGGGGGGGGGGGGGGGGGGGGGGGGGGGGGGGGGGGGGGGGGGGGGGGGGGGGGGGGGGGGGGGGGGGGGGGGGGGGGGGGGGGGGGGGGGGGGGGGGGGGGGGGGGGGGGGGGGGGGGGGGGGGGGGGGGGGGGGGGGGGGGGGGGGGGGGGGGGGGGGGGGGGGGGGGGGGGGGGGGGGGGGGGGGGGGGGGGGGGGGGGGGGGGGGGGGGGGGGGGGGGGGGGGGGGGGGGGGGGGGGGGGGGGGGGGGGGGGGGGGGGGGGGGGGGGGGGGGGGGGGGGGGGGGGGGGGGGGGGGGGGGGGGGGGGGGGGGGGGGGGGGGGGGGGGGGGGGGGGGGGGGGGGGGGGGGGGGGGGGGGGGGGGGGGGGGGGGGGGGGGGGGGGGGGGGGGGGGGGGGGGGGGGGGGGGGGGGGGGGGGGGGGGGGGGGGGGGGGGGGGGGGGGGGGGGGGGGGGGGGGGGGGGGGGGGGGGGGGGGGGGGGGGGGGGGGGGGGGGGGGGGGGGGGGGGGGGGGGGGGGGGGGGGGGGGGGGGGGGGGGGGGGGGGGGGGGGGGGGGGGGGGGGGGGGGGGGGGGGGGGGGGGGGGGGGGGGGGGGGGGGGGGGGGGGGGGGGGGGGGGGGGGGGGGGGGGGGGGGGGGGGGGGGGGGGGGGGGGGGGGGGGGGGGGGGGGGGGGGGGGGGGGGGGGGGGGGGGGGGGGGGGGGGGGGGGGGGGGGGGGGGGGGGGGGGGGGGGGGGGGGGGGGGGGGGGGGGGGGGGGGGGGGGGGGGGGGGGGGGGGGGGGGGGGGGGGGGGGGGGGGGGGGGGGGGGGGGGGGGGGGGGGGGGGGGGGGGGGGGGGGGGGGGGGGGGGGGGGGGGGGGGGGGGGGGGGGGGGGGGGGGGGGGGGGGGGGGGGGGGGGGGGGGGGGGGGGGGGGGGGGGGGGGGGGGGGGGGGGGGGGGGGGGGGGGGGGGGGGGGGGGGGGGGGGGGGGGGGGGGGGGGGGGGGGGGGGGGGGGGGGGGGGGGGGGGGGGGGGGGGGGGGGGGGGGGGGGGGGGGGGGGGGGGGGGGGGGGGGGGGGGGGGGGGGGGGGGGGGGGGGGGGGGGGGGGGGGGGGGGGGGGGGGGGGGGGGGGGGGGGGGGGGGGGGGGGGGGGGGGGGGGGGGGGGGGGGGGGGGGGGGGGGGGGGGGGGGGGGGGGGGGGGGGGGGGGGGGGGGGGGGGGGGGGGGGGGGGGGGGGGGGGGGGGGGGGGGGGGGGGGGGGGGGGGGGGGGGGGGGGGGGGGGGGGGGGGGGGGGGGGGGGGGGGGGGGGGGGGGGGGGGGGGGGGGGGGGGGGGGGGGGGGGGGGGGGGGGGGGGGGGGGGGGGGGGGGGGGGGGGGGGGGGGGGGGGGGGGGGGGGGGGGGGGGGGGGGGGGGGGGGGGGGGGGGGGGGGGGGGGGGGGGGGGGGGGGGGGGGGGGGGGGGGGGGGGGGGGGGGGGGGGGGGGGGGGGGGGGGGGGGGGGGGGGGGGGGGGGGGGGGGGGGGGGGGGGGGGGGGGGGGGGGGGGGGGGGGGGGGGGGGGGGGGGGGGGGGGGGGGGGGGGGGGGGGGGGGGGGGGGGGGGGGGGGGGGGGGGGGGGGGGGGGGGGGGGGGGGGGGGGGGGGGGGGGGGGGGGGGGGGGGGGGGGGGGGGGGGGGGGGGGGGGGGGGGGGGGGGGGGGGGGGGGGGGGGGGGGGGGGGGGGGGGGGGGGGGGGGGGGGGGGGGGGGGGGGGGGGGGGGGGGGGGGGGGGGGGGGGGGGGGGGGGGGGGGGGGGGGGGGGGGGGGGGGGGGGGGGGGGGGGGGGGGGGGGGGGGGGGGGGGGGGGGGGGGGGGGGGGGGGGGGGGGGGGGGGGGGGGGGGGGGGGGGGGGGGGGGGGGGGGGGGGGGGGGGGGGGGGGGGGGGGGGGGGGGGGGGGGGGGGGGGGGGGGGGGGGGGGGGGGGGGGGGGGGGGGGGGGGGGGGGGGGGGGGGGGGGGGGGGGGGGGGGGGGGGGGGGGGGGGGGGGGGGGGGGGGGGGGGGGGGGGGGGGGGGGGGGGGGGGGGGGGGGGGGGGGGGGGGGGGGGGGGGGGGGGGGGGGGGGGGGGGGGGGGGGGGGGGGGGGGGGGGGGGGGGGGGGGGGGGGGGGGGGGGGGGGGGGGGGGGGGGGGGGGGGGGGGGGGGGGGGGGGGGGGGGGGGGGGGGGGGGGGGGGGGGGGGGGGGGGGGGGGGGGGGGGGGGGGGGGGGGGGGGGGGGGGGGGGGGGGGGGGGGGGGGGGGGGGGGGGGGGGGGGGGGGGGGGGGGGGGGGGGGGGGGGGGGGGGGGGGGGGGGGGGGGGGGGGGGGGGGGGGGGGGGGGGGGGGGGGGGGGGGGGGGGGGGGGGGGGGGGGGGGGGGGGGGGGGGGGGGGGGGGGGGGGGGGGGGGGGGGGGGGGGGGGGGGGGGGGGGGGGGGGGGGGGGGGGGGGGGGGGGGGGGGGGGGGGGGGGGGGGGGGGGGGGGGGGGGGGGGGGGGGGGGGGGGGGGGGGGGGGGGGGGGGGGGGGGGGGGGGGGGGGGGGGGGGGGGGGGGGGGGGGGGGGGGGGGGGGGGGGGGGGGGGGGGGGGGGGGGGGGGGGGGGGGGGGGGGGGGGGGGGGGGGGGGGGGGGGGGGGGGGGGGGGGGGGGGGGGGGGGGGGGGGGGGGGGGGGGGGGGGGGGGGGGGGGGGGGGGGGGGGGGGGGGGGGGGGGGGGGGGGGGGGGGGGGGGGGGGGGGGGGGGGGGGGGGGGGGGGGGGGGGGGGGGGGGGGGGGGGGGGGGGGGGGGGGGGGGGGGGGGGGGGGGGGGGGGGGGGGGGGGGGGGGGGGGGGGGGGGGGGGGGGGGGGGGGGGGGGGGGGGGGGGGGGGGGGGGGGGGGGGGGGGGGGGGGGGGGGGGGGGGGGGGGGGGGGGGGGGGGGGGGGGGGGGGGGGGGGGGGGGGGGGGGGGGGGGGGGGGGGGGGGGGGGGGGGGGGGGGGGGGGGGGGGGGGGCTCCTAATGATGTGATCCCGTTCATCAAATGACAACACATGTCTATGGTTAGAAAACATAACCATCTTTGATTAACGAGCTAGTCAAGTAGAGGCATACTAGGGACTATATGTTTTGTCTATGTATTCACACATGTACTAAGTTTATGGTTAATACAATTCTAGCATGAATAATTAACATTTATCATGAATTAAGGAAATAAATAATAACTTTATTATTGCCTCTAGGGCATATTTCCTTCACCTTTGCGGGCCGGCGCGCATGGCCGCGGATGCAGACCCCGCAAAGCCGACCCGTAAAAAAGCATATTCCACGAATATGCTTTTTTAGGGGTCGGTTTTGCGGGGTCTGATCTGGCGCAGCTCCTTCTGGCCCGAAAAACCCAAATTTGCACTTTGATTTGATCCAACATAATGCATTTCTTTGCTTTTTCAACAACATTGGATACATAAAACATCACCAAATCTTTGCTAGAACAGCAAGACCAAAGAAAAGAAGAACCACAAGTATGCATTTTAGAAGATTCCAACTTCCATAACTGCTCCCACTAGTTGAAGCAATATCTTCTTCATGCACTCATTGTTGATCTGCGGATTCTTGATCTTGCATTCTTCATTCTTCATCTTTGGTTCGGAAGAAGTAGACATTGCTTCCACTCTAGTTGAACATGCAGCCGCATCATTGTCTTCTATTCTACTAAGGAGTGCGCCAACATCTATTAAGTTTCTTTCTATCAATAAATCAATGTATTGTCCTTCCTAGTGGCGAGTCTACTAACAGGGCTTAAACAGGCTCAAGCTTACCCTCCAAATACTATTAAGTATTAAGTAGTACTAGCAAACACACAACGCCGCACACGCACACCAAACAGGCACCACGCACGAATGCCCAACCACTATCTACTGTAATCACTAGTTCATGTATTGTTAACTAATTTAGTGTCCAATGAAACTTATTTGCAAAAAAAAGAAGTGTACAAAAATGAGTATGCATGCATGCACTCCTCGCACTAAATCTAAACCTATCCCAGCTAATTTGAACCCAGATAGTCTTCCCTTAACTATTGTGGTTGTAATCCCTCCTCCAACTTGTATGGACAACAAGATGGGGATATAACAATTATTCTGGGAGATAAATTCAAATTTTGGTTCAAAATTTCATATATTTTTTCAAAAATCCTAGAAAAAATCTTGTTAATACTACATGTTTTAAATAGTAATATGGGAAATTCTGAGCTTATTTTGACAACAAGGTTGGGACATCATTTGTTTTTAAAAAGAGCTTAGTTTTCTCACTGTTGACTTTAGCCTACCCTTCATTTTTTTCCTAGATTCGCCACTGGGCCTTCCCAAAATCAAAATGATCATCCATCTTCCTACACAAAAGAATGGCCATGTTCGGAATGAGGATCCGCAATTGAACCAAAGAATGAGCTATCAAAATGAGCTACCGCAAGTGCACGCACCCCGTCGTTTTCGCATTTGAAGAACACCCATCTGGGGTGCTTCGGCGTGGCTGAAGTAAGCCGCAGCATTGTCTGCGTGTAGTCGTCGTACTGTATGAGCGGCAACGGCGAGCCACAGAGCCGATGTGCGAGCGCCGAGCCTGGTAGACGGTCGGACGAATCCATGGCCGCAAATCGTCGGCGGCACCGGGAGGACGAAACCGTCCCTGCATGCGGTGATGCGCCCTTGCCGGGGCTGCGGGAGATGCTCCCGGACCACTCCATCGCTTGGCGCAGCCATCGGCGGCCACGCGATGAAGGTCCGCAGATCCGCAAATCCGGCGGCCCGCCGGCGCAGGGCGGGGGAGGGGATGCCTCGTGCGTGCGGCGGCCTTTCGGCGAGCTCCTGCCGACTGCTTTCGCCGGAATCTTGGGCGGCGGGGTGGCGGCGGCGCGAGGGGGGAGAGGGGAGGTGGTTGGTGGGGGAAAAGCACAGGCTGAAATGTCCCCCTACCAACCGCTTCCGCTTATATGCAGGGCACCGCAACGGCGAGGGGGAAACCCGCGAATACACGGGTTAGGGCCGAAATTTTGTCGCGCCAAGGCTTATAGTGATGAGTATTGCCGAGAGGGCCCAGAGATACCTCTCTGAAACACGAAGTGACAAATCCTAATCTCGATATATGTCGACCCAACAAACACCTTCGGAGACACCTGTAGAGCACCTTTATAATCACCCTTTTATGTTGTGACGTTTGGTAGCACACAAAAGTGTTCCTCCGGTATTCGGGAGTTGCATAATCTCATAGTTTGAGGAACTTGTATAAGTCATGAAGAAAGCAGTAGCAATGAAATTGACACGATCATAATGCTAAGCTAACGGATGGGTCATGTCCATCACATCATT